>JAVTVJ010001649.1:0-50991 GCA_034509425.1 Eopsaltria australis
CCCTAAGGGTCTGCTGGATGCTGGAGTATATTTAGGGCAGCTTCTGGGCTACCTGAGCTCATACTGAGAGAGGTAACGCAAAATCATGCAGCTGCACCCAGCTCCTAGGGACTGTCTTCCTTCCCACTGCTTGTGAGCAAGGTCTGAGCAGAGCAGAGAGAAATTAGATCCCATCACACCACTATACACAGCAACTTCTCTGCCTCCTTGTCGCTCTGGTTTTTGCAGTGTTCTATGTTTTACTTCAGTGGTAAAATTTCCCATACATTTTCTATAAACATAGTCCTTGTTTTCCTAACTGGCATAGATTGTTTTCGAACTTCTAGATTGTTTTCATTCCTTTCTCCTAAGGTGGAGAAAGATGATAGACTGTGTCATTATCCTGTGGAATTGTAGAGGTGGTAACCTCATTGACCAATCCACGATTGTCTTAAGAAAGATATAAAAATGAGAGAATAAAGAAAGGCAGGCCCTCTTTTCTGGTCCTGCCTGGGAGGTCCTGACCTGCTGCTGAAACCTGTGTGTTTCTTTCGTGTCCGACAGTATGACACCTCCTCCTACCCGCTGAAGCAGGAGGGTGGCAGTTCCAGTGAAAACTTTCTGCTGGAGTGAGGAAAAAGACAGATAAAGAACAGCCAAGTGGTTTGCTGTGCTCACAGTCTTCTTTGCATCCTAAACTAGCCCCACAGACTGACATGAATGATCTTATAAACTTGTGCTCACATGGAATACACACAAACACAGAAGCAGGGAAGGCTGTCAGGGCTGTTCCCAGCTCTAAAGCAGCCCTTCGATAGAACCAGACTGGTTGTTTTTTTTCTCCCCAGATGAGAGGCTGGTTGTGGTAGTTTGAAAGCAAATCAGTGAGAGACTCAAAGTCAGAACTACAATTTAATAGGAAAAATGTAATAATACAAAAAACGCTGACAGAGTCAGAATACAACCTGACACCCTGTCAGTCAGGGTGTTGGTAGTAGTCCACTTAGAAGGTGGTTGCAGTCCTCTGGGAACGATAGATGCGCTTCTGTTGAAGCAGTGATCCTGAGAAAGGTGTAGTTTTCCTCTGAAGGTCCAGTGGTGGTGTAGAAGGGTCTGGTCTTCCTCTGGGAATCCAGTGGAAAAGCTCCCTATGGTGCTTCAAATCTCAGTTTCTATGCAGATCGGGATACATTGGTTCTTTCCCCTGGGCGGGGCATCTCACAATGGGATGATGAGCCACTATCTGCAATGTTTGGGGTGAGTAAAGTGCTCCATCCGGCCCCAACGACCGGCCCATTAGCAAACCATTCTGCAGCCATCAGGAACACTGCCACGCCTGGCCCCAACATCCCACGAAGATGGTGATAGAATACATACCATTGTAACCTAAGACACTGGTCAGCACCACCCCTAAACTCACCTCCACCCCCAAACAGCTGTTTTGCCAAAGGGTGGAGAAGCAGACCTCCTGACTGAGGGTGGAGCGGTTTGAAGGGGAGGAAAGAAGTGACTTCACTTCTTATTAAGTAATAGCAGAGCGGGGTGTGTGTCACTCTGAAAAACAAGACTTTGGGTGGGGCAAAGGCTCTCTGCAGCATCTTATGCATGGAGCTTTCTCCTCTGTGGGAAATGAGCTGAACACACCATTCTGAAGAGGGAATTCAGAAAGTAAAAGATATAGTAGGTTGAGCACCTCGTCATCTTATTTAAGGGGGTCCAAGAAAAACATCAAGGTGAGAGGGCTCATAATATGGTGAAGGTCCTTTGGGCTAGACTTTAGGAAACACTTTCCTCCAGCAAGGATAGAGAAACATGGGAATAGATTGAGACCCTGTGAAAAAGGCAGCAAGTGGGGGTCAGATTTCATGGGGGCAGATGGCACTCGAGTCCAAATAATACTAGGGGGGTGATGGCAGAATAGACAAAGGTGTCTTTGTGATCACAGAGTTACCTGCAAGGGGAGTGCTCACAGCCTCTTCTCACCCTGTTCTAGTGAGCAAGTATCACAAGATCTGGATCTAGCTCCCCAAATAATCCTTTCCCTGCAGCTGACTCCTTCAGGGCTGTATGGACAGCCTCAGACCAGTCTGTTGCATTCTCTCTGCCTGATTCAATTGGCTTCTGCCAGTCCTGACTACTGCTGAGTCTCTCAGGCTTGAGAGCAGTCTGATATGTTAGACATCATTCCAGGCTGTTCTGAGCAACACAAGAAGCAGTCTTGGACTCCAAAGGCTTCAAAGGTAACAAATATTTTCATGCTGCTGATACTGTTCATACTTCTCTGAAAGTGCAGTCGCCAGCATGGCCATCAGAACAGAAGCTGTTTCACAGATGGCTGTGGGACAGCTGTAAAAAGGCTTCCCCAAGGCTCTGTGCAATGCTTGTGGCACCATCAGAGTGTGCCTCTGGCCCCACTTACAGTGGAGACATAACCAAAGGCACTTATTTCCTCTCCTAGGCTTCCCAGTTGGAACTTAGAATACCTTGGCAGTGTCCTGGAGAGACATGGCAGGGTGGGGGCACACCTACCTCATTCCCCTGGCCAGCACAGGGAATTGCCATGCAGTGCATCAGGGCTGGCATGGGCTTCACTTGTTGGGCATTTACCCAGGATCTTGGCTGGGCATGTTTGACCTTAGAAGTTCAGGCTGTTGGGTTTAGACCTGTGCTACCACTCATATAAGTTATTTTATATCCAGTTTCTACACCTTTGCATACTGCAACCGTACATGGTGAGCACATCTCAGGTGCAGTCAGGAATTCTGCTTAGGAGAGGTGTAAAAGCTGCCAGGCTGCCAAGGGGTCAGGCCCTTTATTTTTTTCCTGTATATAAACTGTGGTACCAACCTCCCAATGGCTCCTCATGCAGACTTTCACTAGAGACTCATCAAGTCTGCAAAGGGCTCAAACACAGGCAATAAGCAGCTTTCCTCACTCCTGCCTCAAGTATACGAGAAGGGAAAAATAAAAAATTAAGGAGGGAATAAATGTACCCTTCCTGGCAGTCTGACTGACTTTGGCAGTTCAATTCCATTAATAAACAGAATTTTGTGTTCCAACTTCCAGTCTGAGAAAAATAAATTAACTGAGTGTTCAGAGAGTTCTACTTCCTTGCTCACAAATAAATAGCTTAGCAGAACAGCACTGTTTTGGAAATAAAGAAGAAAAGGACAAAAGAACATAAACAAAATAACAGGCATCCACCAGGTCCCAAAATGATACTTGCCAAAGCCCTTTCTCATTGCTTGCTGGCGCAGCTGCTAGAGCAGACCATTGCTCCCCTAGTCTGGAAACACTCCACTCACAGCTGACAGTTCCAGGAGACTGCCACACACCTGCTGGGTAGCAAAGGCTTCAAGCTGGAGCTGAGATAGGGTAGGAACCCCTGACCAGTCCCTCTGGGTTGCTGCTTCTTGCAGCTATTCTAACTCCTTTAGCAGCTCCTCTTAAGTGGCTCCAGCTAAGCATCTCCCACCACCTGCAGTTCCTTTTAAGGACTCCTAATCCTCAGTGGGTCCTGGCTTTTTGTTGCTCAAAGACAACTTCTTCAACAGACTTTCCTGGTCCTCTAGTTTGCTGTATTTTTATCAGCCAAGACTGCAAACCATTATGTAAAGCTAAGGGTGGTCATCTAGTATGGCACAGCTAGTCCCAGCTTTTCACACTTGGTCATCCTCATTATCCTAATTTTTATGATGATGATGTTGTTTTCTTACACAAATCCTCCCAAATGTGCTAGCATATGTTGATCAATATTAGGATTTTTCAGCTCTTTTCTCTCCACCTGAGACCAGTAGAGCATTTCTGTCCCTATAGCTCTCCATCCCTCTGGGCCTCCTTGCTGGTCAGCCAACAAAACAGAAAGGAAAACAAGGTGTCCAAGTTAGCTCCTTGTATCTTGTAGTCAACCTGAGCCTCTCATTAGGATTCACAAAAAATAGTAGTTGTCATATATAAGCCTCAGGACAATCCTCTGTTTATAACAATTTAAAATCCTGCTGTCATATCTGTGCCGCAGACAAATGAACTCAGGAAGGCCGAGGGATGCTAGTGAGTTTGTGAGTCCAAATGCTTCTCCACTCCTTCCCTGTTTTCTTAGAGCAGGCACTATTCCCTTCTCAAACCAGGGAGTCAGGAACACTAATGGGGGAATGTGTCACCCCTGCATACTGATTGTGACTCACAAAGTCAATACAGCCTTAGCAGCTGAGAGGAACAATGAATCGTGTTCTCAGTTATACTTTTTTTGGCTGCACCATCACTGGAGCCCAGAACAAGGGCAGTGATGTCATGGCCATAGGCTTAATGTTTGAGTATCATATACAACACTACAAGATCTCTGTGATCTGTTACTTCTACATTAACGTAATTCGGTGCATATATATACACAAATAGTTGCCAGAGCCAAGAGTAAGTCATTTGGAACAGATTATTTTATTTCAGGCTTTTAACAAGAATTCTTGTCAGTCCCAACAGGCTCATTCTGGAGAGGTAGTACCTAGCTCAGTACTGAGCTATATAATTTAGTCAAGACCTCAGCTATAAAGACAGAAGTTTGGAATGTAGAAATGGGCAGACAAGAATCCAGCTATCCTTACATTTTTATGACAATTAGCCATTGTTGCAAGTATTTATATAAATAAAGAGTAAGAAAAAGTTCTGAGGCAAAGAACAAAATTACTCCCAGCTATTTTCAAGAAAATTACTTTGAAGCATTTTGTGCACTTGTATTTGAACAAGGCTTTCCTCCATTAGCCTCTGAGTGGAGCGGGGAATTGTTCCTTCCTTTCAGAAATGCGCAGCGTGTATTAAGTGGTCTGTCAAAGGAGGCAGTGCAGGAGGGGGTGTGGAGCTGAGCACACAGTGACATCGTAATCAGAGGCCAGCCCTGGGCCACGCAGGCAAGCTTGAACTTGCTGTAACCTGCCTGGAGTGTGTGCTGATAACCAAGGCTGTGGAGTTCACTGAAAGCTGTTAGCAAACATCCTCATCCCGGGACCTGCGTGGGGCTGGAGCCTGCACTGGGCTCTGAGCAGCTCACAGAGTGTTAAAACCCAGCTCAGGCACTCTGAACTGCACATGGACGGGGCTGCAGGAGCTACTGTCCACTCTCTGCAGGGACAGCTGTGCCAAGAGTGACAGTTCCCTGCTTTATAAAACTCTTTGCTAATGTAATGCCAGGTGCCTCAGGTGACAAGGCCTGCCTGTGTCCCATGTTATGCGTCCCTTTCATCATTTGCTGGGTTAAGTCAGGATTCCTCTGCCCAGAAAAACAGGGGAAGCCCTGAGAATTCATAACATGAAATCTTATGTCAAGGGAAAAAACAGAGGCATGTGTGTAGAGACTTGTTGAACTACACATTCCTCTAATAGTTTCCCAATGCTGAGGACCAGTGGGACAGTCACACACTTTGCTTCATGTTTCCAACAGGCTGGAACCTTTACCTGCTGGGCAGGCTGGTGCTGGAGTGCTGCCAGTCTCCCTGGAGAGCATCTGTGGCCCCCTCGGCTCCTGTGCCTCTGCACTGGGCAGCAGATTGGCAGAAACTGGTGCAAAGCTGCCTGTCCGATTAAATTTGTTGTTTTGCAAAAGGATTTAGCTTTGCTTGTTGGTTATTACTTAAGAAAAATCCTAAGCTGGTGCTTTAACCTGCTTTAAACCTTTTACAGGGTGAAAGAATCTGGTTCCTTTCCTTCCAAGTTGTAAACAAGGAGAAGAAAGCTAAGAGAAGGCAGAGAAAACAAAAAAGTTTTAAAGTACTTTTTTTCTTGCATTCTTTTTATTTTCCAATCAAAAATCATTTAAAAATTTCCTGTACTAAAAGGCTGCCACATCAGAAGGGTTGTTGAACTTCGCTTCTGAAAAAAATCTGACAACAGGTCATCAGCAACCATCTCAGACATACTCCAGCTCCCACACATACGTGCTGTCTCTCCAGGGATGTGCTAGTAAGCCCATCCAGAAGGGTTTGTAGATTATAAAGATGATGAGAGATGTTCATGTGTTTCATAATTTTTCCTGTACAAAAAAAAAAAGAAAAAAAAGCAAAGGAAGCCAAATCAAATTGTCCTGGGTTAGGGCCAGAGGGGTCAAAATCTAGGAAGTGATCTGGGCTGCAGGAATGCAGGAAGAAATACAACTTCCTTCCTGTGAGAGAGAGAGAGCCAATAATCAGGTAGTTTTAAGAATTGATAGGTAGGTAAACCAATTAAAAAGTTGGTCCGCCTTCAAGGAAAAAACCATATATAAGCAGAGACTCTCTGACGCTCTTCCTCTTTTTGGACCTGCTGCTGCTGTGTAGAGAGGAGCAGCTCCTGCTTCTCTCACTGGTAAGGCCCCCCCCCTACCTCCTTCCGAAGGAGGGATGGGGGGGGGAAGGGAGGTTTTACGGCAGCCGTGCCGCTGCAGCCAGGCAGGCATGGGGGAGGAACGGCTGGAATCTTCAGCAGATACAGCTCAGCCGGTGTGCCAGCTACACGAGAGGGAGAGCCAGGCCCCTGCTCTGGGCCAGGCAAGGACCAGGCCGGACTCTATCCAGCTCGGGCCAGGCCCTGCCCTGTCACCCCGGGCCCAGATGGCCCCACCAGGCCGAGCCAGCTTGGCCGAGCCAAGCAGAGACTCTGAGAGCGTCTGGCATTCAGCTCGGACCTGTTCAAGCAGCCCGGCAAAGAGCACGTGATCCTCACACTGCCGGAGAGAGAGAGACAGAAATTAACTCTCTCCATGCCTGGACTAAACTCACAGACACCCATCCTTCCTCGCAGAGAGAGGAACGAGTGAGGACATCTACAGAAATGCAGCGCAGAGACTTTACAGTCAGTGAGGAAAGCAGAACTGATACCTAGAGGGAGGTGCATGGGAAGTTGCTTCAAGAGTGAAGCTGAAAACTCTTTTGGAGAACCATGGTTGGGGACTGAGCTAATAAATTCTCTGTAATATATGAAGATATAGTCCAAAGGGGGATGTGAGGTTCTTATTGCAGCCAATGAACTGAAATACCTAAGTACAGACAAGTAAGTGTTGAAAAAGTACAGCCTGATGAGAAACTAGAACCAAGAGAGAGGAGAGGCTGTGATCCAGAGCCCTGGTCCCGGGGAGAATGCTAGAGAACCTGAGTTGTCAGGAGAACCTGTGTTGCTAAGCACAGAAGAAGGGATTTTCTTTGTTGCTGCAATTGAACTGGGCATCCTTAAAACAGGTACCCTGTGGACTGTTCATAACCCACCATAGTGGCTGTGGGAAGGCTACTGGTGTGGGAGAGATCCACCATTAAGCTGGACTTTGCTCCGGGCGGCGGTTAATGGTGAGGCAGAAGACCCATAAAAACTGTATTTTTCTTACAGAAGATCCATGGTGTAAGCAAAAGAAACTTCTCTCCCTGAATGAACTAGAACAAGAGCTGTTTCTGAGGTGGTAAACTGACTGGAGGTCAAAGTGTTGTCTTTTGTATGTTGTCAGAGAGAATGAAATGGAGATGTGGGGAAGGAGGGGTGGTCTGGGGAGTTTGTTCTGGTTTTTTTTTCTTGAGTTTTTTTTTTCTTTTTTCCCTTTGTCTTAGATATATTAATAAAACTTCTTTGTACTTTATAAAGTTTGAGCCTGCTTTGCCTACTCCTAATCCTTTTCTCACAACAAGCAATCAAGTAAATTTAGGTAAGTGTGCTGGCATTTAGCCACAAACCTGAATAAGCAAACTAAAACCACGACATTCAATGGTGCATTGGCCGGGAAATCGAACCAAATAATGGGCAAATTGATGGGAGTTTGAGATAAGGATTGATTAGGAGAAATAATAGGCAAAGCATGTATTAAAATACAAGATAAAGTAAATGGTAGTAGAAACTGTGTATTGTAGTAGTCATGTAAAGTCTAGAGGTGGAGGTTTGTGTAAGAAGCTTTCTGTTTAGTTTAGTAATTTTTCTTATTCTAAGTAAAGATAGTATAATTAATGTAATTTTGATAATAAGTCTTATATATGGTTTTTCCTGAAGGCGAGAGGTGGAATGTCCTGGGTTAGGCCAGAGGGGTCAAAATCTAGGAAGTGATCTGGGCTGCTGGAATGCAGGAAGAAATACAACTTCCTTCCTGCGAGAGAGAGAGCCAATAATCAGGTAGTTTTAAGAATTGATAGGTAGGTAAACCAATTAAAAAGTTGGTCCGCCTTCAAGGAAAAAACCATATATAAGCAGAGACTTTCTGACGCTCTTCCTCTTTGGACCTGCTGCTGCTGTGTGGAGAAGAGCAGCTCCTGCTTCTCTCACTGGTAAGGCCCCCCCCTACCTCCTTCCGAAGGAGGGATGGGGGGGGAAGGGAGGTTTTACGGCAGCCGTGCCGCTGCAGCCGGGCAGGCATGGGGGAGGAAACGATTGGAATTTTCAGCAAATCCAGCTCAGCCGGTGTGTCAGCTACACAAGAGGGAGAGCCGGGCCAGGCAAGGACCGGGCCGGACTCCATCCAGCTCAGGCCAGGCCCTGCCCTGTCACCCCGGGCCCAGATGGCCCCACCAGGCCGAGCCAGCTTGGCAGAGCCAAGCAGAGACTCTGAGAGCGTCTGGCATTCAACTCGGACCTGTTCAAGCAGCCCGGCAAAGAGCACGTGATCCTCACACTGCCGGAGAGAGAGAGACAGAAATTAACTCTCTCCATGCCTGGACTAAACTCAGAGACACCCATCCTTCCTCGCAGAGAGAGGAACGAGTGAGGACATCTACATAGTGCAGCGCAGAGACTTTACAGTCAGTGAGGAAAGCAGAACTGATACTTACAAGGAGGTGCATGGGAAGTTGCTTCAAGAGTGAAGCTGAAAACTCTTTTAGAGAACCATAGTTGGAGACTGAGCTAATAAATTCTCTGTAATATATGAAGATATAGTCCAAAAGGGGATGTGAGGTTCTTATTGCAGCCAATGAACTGAATTACCTAAGTACAGACAAGTAAGTGTTGAAAAAGTACAGCCTGATGAGAAACTAGAACCAAGAGAGAGGAGAGGCTGTGACTCAGAGCCCTGGTCCCGGGGAGAATGCCAGAGAACCTGAGTTGTCAGGAGAACCTGTGCTGCTAAGCACAGAAGAAGGGATTTTTCTTTGTTGCTGCAATTGAACTGGGCATCCTTAAAACAGGTACCCTGTGGACTGTTCATAACCCACCATAGTGGCTGTGGGAAGGCTACTGGTGTGAGAGAGATCCACCATTAAGCTAGACTTTACTCCGGGCGGCGGTTAATGGTGAGGCAGAAGACCCATAAAAACTGTATTTTTCTTACAGAAGATCCATGATGTAAGCAAAAGAAACTTCTCTCCCTGAATGAACTAGAACAAGAGCTGTTTCTGAGGTGGTAAACTGACTAGAAGTCGAAGTGTTGTCTTTTGTATGTTGTCAGAGAGAATGAAATAGAAAGGTGGAGAAAGAGGGGTGGTCTGGAGAGTTTGTTCTGGTTTTTTCTTGGTTTTTTTTTTTTCCCTTTGTCTTCGATATTAATAAAACTTCTTTGTACTTTATAAAGTTTGAGCCTGCTTTGCCTACTCCTAATCCTTATCTCACAACAAGCAATCAAGTAAATATAAGTAAGCATGCTAGCATTTAGCCACAAACCTGAATAAGCGAACTGAAACCACTACAGGAACCATCATGACTCCCGCTTGTGTTAGCGGATCGTGACAGTGGGGTACTGCATAGCATGGATTGAGGATTTTTCTCTCTTCGCCAGACCTTTATATGCCTTTTTTACTTAAACCAGGCCTAATGTCTTTCTATGGACACCAGAAGGAAAGCAAAGCTTTAGAAAATTAAAAGGCAAATTGGTTAATGCCTCTGTCTTAGCTCTTCCAGACTCAGAAAAGGAATTTGACTAATATGTGGATGTTAAACAGGGCCATGGTAAAGGAATTTCAGCGCAAGAGTGTGGAGTTACAGCATGTGGGTGACAGAGGAAGAGGCCTTGAAAACTAGAGTGACCTCCATGTAAAACATCCAGGTCACCAGGGAGGTTGTAGAAGAGCATTGTGGGTTTGTGAACTGCTGAACTGGTCAGAAGTGTGACTCGCTGTTTGTTACCTTGTAAGGCATTGTTTACCTGTTACCATAAATGGTAATACTATAAAATAGCCCAGGTGATTGGAGAATACGGTGCTGAACCACTTCCTGTTTGTGTGATAGTATATAAAGAATTTTCACTGCGCAATAAACATCTTTGCACACCACCACCTTGTGTGAAGTCCATGACCTCTGCTCAATCACCGCACAAGAGCACAGGGGATCATGGCAGCCCGTTGCTTGTTTTTCTAAGCTGTTAGACCCAGTGGCCAGAGGCTGGCCTCATTGTCTGCAGAACTGTGCAGCCACAGCTTTGATGGCAACTGTGGCCCAAAAACTCACAATAGGAGGATAGCTGATTGTCAAAGTTTCACATCAAAATAAAGCTTTGTTAACTGAAAGAGCCTCTAAGTGGCTGACCAGCACTCCTTTTACAGTATGAATCTTGTTTAATGGAACAGGAGGATTTAGAATTGAGAAACGGGGAGGGGTTTAACCCAGCCTCCTGTTTGTACGGCCCTGGAGAGGGGGGCTGGGAAGAAACCCATGACTGCATTCAAGTGATAGATCTCCACACTCGGGCTAGGGAAGACTTGCGAGACACTCCCTGGCCTGAGGGAGAAAATGTGTTTATTGATGGCTCTTTAAGGGTTATAGAAGGGAAGCGATTTACAGGATGCGCTATCATCAATGGAAGGGAATTAAAGAAAGGGGGGAGATTGCCACCCACATGGTCAGCTCAGACAGTGGAGCTGTATGTGCTTGTGAGAGCCTGTGAATTATATCGGGACAAGATAGTGAATATTTTTACCGATTCTAAATATGTATATGGGGTGATACATGCATTTGGGAAATTATGGAAAGAAAGAGGTTTATTAACCTGCAGGGGAAAAACGTTAGCTCATGAGAGTCTAATTTCTCTCCTATTGGAGGTGGTGAATTTACAAAAAGGGGTGGCAATAATCCATGTTAGGGGACACCAGGCAAGGTGCTCAGGGGAGGCAATAGGTAACCGACTGGCTGATGAAGAAGCTCGGGAAGCTGCATTGTTGCCAGAAATCTTTAAAATCCTCCCCTTGCTCCCAGTAACCCCACTGCTGCCAGAGAAACTGCCTTTTTCCCCAGAGGAGCTCAAGATAATTAAAAAGATTGGGGCAGGGGAAAGAGGGGGTAATTGGTTTACAATGAATGGTAAACAGTGGATACCAAAAGCTCTGGCCTTACAGTTATTAAAACAACTCCATGAAGGAAGTCATTGGGGCTCCCAAGGACTGGCAGAAGTCTTCATCAAAATATATGTTGCTGTGGGTCTTTTTACTTTGGCAAAGCGAGCTAAAACCAATAAAACGGTTATAAAGAAAATTGCGAGGGGAGGGAGGCCTTGGGCTGTACATCCCTTCCAGAGATGCCAGGTGAATTTTACTGAAATGCCCTGAGTGGCAAGGTTTAAATATCTCCTGGTAATAGTATGTTAGTTAACAGGGTGGCCAGAAGCATTTCCAACTGTTTCAGGAACTACAGGATCAGTTATTAAGGTATTTTTGGAACAAATAATTGCAAGATATGAGCTTGTGGGAGCAATAGACTCAAATAGGGAAACTCATTTTACAGGAAAAATTCTTCAAGAGGTTATGATTACTTTAGGAATACTATGGAACCTCCATATCCCCTGGCACCTCCAGAGCTCGGGCCGGGTAGGAAGAATGAATGGAGAAATAAACACCTTTTGAAGCTGGGGATAGAAACTAAGATGCCATGGGTATGGCTTTTGCCACTGGCTTTAGCAAGAATAAGGGCCAGACCCAGGGGAGATATTATCTCCCTTTGAATTGATGTTTGTATTTCCTTACCATTGTAATTCTCAACCTAGTGGGAGGGTGGAGATAAGTGATGTATATTTAAAACAATATGTGGCCAGGATACTGTCTCTTGTGAAATTTCTTCGACAGGAAGCTCAGCTGGCACAGACCCTGCCTTTGGACTTCGCTGTTCACAACATCCAACCAGGAGATTGGGTCCTAGTTAAGGAGTGGAAAGAAGCACCACTGGTGGTGAAGTGGCATGGACCTTTCCAAGTGTTACTGATGAAGCTCAAAACTGGGCAACATAATAAAACTCTATGGTCAGATGGCTACAGAGCAGGTATTTGTTTATTCAGCGCTGGGAGTGAGTGGGATCTCTCTGCCTAAAACTCACTCAGTCTTCTTTAGCCTTCAGTTACTTTTTAAAAATGCTTCTACAAAACATCACAATTACAACATATCTTTAGCATACTCATGTTTGCATAAAGCTGTGTCATGGTTTTACAACAGTTTGTTGCTTTCACTCATGCGTCAGTTCCTTCTGTGGTGATCGTCAGTCTTCTGGTGGTCTTTTGATGAAGGCTGATGTAGTCCTCCTCACGTTTGAACTTTTTACCTCTATCTTCAGCACATGCCTGGTGCTTCTTGTTTTTTTCAGTCTAACCTGTTTTTAGCTAATTTTGCAGTTTGCAAGTTTCAGTAAAACTTGCTATCTTGCTCTTGATGGCATTTGTTGTCTCACTTGTCCTGCTATCTTGTTTCTTTGTTATCTTGCTTGCTTTACCTGCACATCTTGTTACAATGTTGCTTGTGGTTAACCTTTTGTTTAATACCACTTAGGATTCCATCCCCCCTTTCTTTTTACTTTTGTGAATTCTTTCATAAATGATTGTGTAATTATTCTCCAGAAATATGTTCCTCTTTCTACTCTGTCTCAATTTATATATTTTCCAGTCATTATAAGACATTGTGGTTCTCTGACAGCACCAGAAAAAGCACTGGCTAAATATGCATGTATACAAAATTATTATTCCTAACAAGATTCCCTGATCGATCTATGTAGGTACAACTGGTATTTATCAATGTACAGACTCCTCCCATTTGTGCTGTGATCATATCTAATACCATACAATTTTGAAATACTATGTCTTTTAAAGAATTAATTTCTGTTTGCAGCTGTCCAATGGCATCTGCCGTTGAGTTTACAATTATTTCCATCTATGCTGAGATATTCACAATTGCTTTTTCCAAGTGTACAATTCCTAAAGTTGGGAATAAAGCTCTGACAAAACTGTGAATGCCTGTATTATATCTAGCCAGAGGATTAGAAGGCATACTTCAACTAAATCAGTTTCTCCAAATTCCTCTAACGATTCCTGTAATTAAACTAGTATGATTTATGACTTGTATAGGTGGCACAAGATACCCCATAGTACACTGACTTGTCCAATTTCCAGGTTAAGGGCTTAAGGGCTATTCCATTTCCACACAACCACCAAAAGCCATCTGGCAAATCACAGCTACTTGTGATGCTCATGTTGGATTTGCTAGTATGCCTTGCAGACAAATGTTGTGGTGGTCCAAGCCCCCAAAAACCCTTTCCCCCCCTGAGGAAGCTCTGGGCTAGGGACTCCCCTGGAGTGGAGCCCTAAGTGGTTTGCCCTGTAGATGGGCCGAGCTTCCCGGGGGCTGGCTACCCTGTCCCCACTTGTCCAGCCTCCTGCCACTCTCCTGTCTATCATCTTTAGGCTCCAGAAAGTTCACTGTTACTCAGTAGTTGATTGTGTTATCCCCTTGTCAGTCTCCTCCTCTCCTCCCCCTTCCCTTCCCAGTTGGTTCCTGTCCCCTGATCCCTCCCTGGTTCCTCCCCTGAGCCCGTCAGTGATTGGTTTGTAATCCCTCAATAAAAGTCTGATGCAAGGGACGCCCTGGGTCTTTCGCCTGGATGCCCAGAGAGCTGTTAACCCTGTGTTACAGTGTCTCTATTATTCCGGGGCGAAAGATCCCTCCTGCTATACTCCGGCTCTTTGGTTACAGTGTCTACCATAAAGGGAGGCACAGCCGGCCGCAGGGGATGTAAGGTCCCGACAGCTGTTAACCCGCTCAGGTCAGGGACACTCACTTGAAGCCGCCGTTGGGCTGCTGACGGAAACCCTGGTGGGCAGCTGGCTGGCCCACGCCATCGGCCACAGACAAATAGTCATGCCATTGAGAAAACTGAGTTTTAAAAACTGCTGAGGTTGGTGGTGAATTTACATCTGACCTATTTCATAGAATGGCAGTAATTCTGGTCCAATTGGTAGTATTATTAAACTGACCCAAGTTTGGCCCTGTAAAGTTTGACTCCACATAAATAATGGATTGGTTGACGAGTGATAACTGAAAAAGGGGTTCTTCTAAAGGTGAACGTATTTGTTTGCATTGTGTACTACAGTTATACAAGGCATTCGGGCATAATTCAGTCCAATTACTAGAGGGTACCCCTAACAATGGTAAGTGGAATCGTTGTGCCTCTCCACACAGCCAACAATCTCTTATTCCACTATGATTAGCTATTGCCTCAAGCAAAGCCACATACCTATTTACAACAAAAGTGTAGTGGTTTTCAGTTCGCCTATTTGAGTTCCTGGCCAAATGCCAGCACACTTACCAAAATTTACCTGATGTTTGCTGTGAGATGAGGATTAGGAGTAGGCAAAGCAGGCTCAAACTTTGTAAAGTATAAAGAAAGTTTATTAATATACCTAAGACAAAGGAAGAACACAAGAAAAACCAGAACAAACTCCTCAGACCACCCCTCCTTCCCCCAATTCTCCATTTCTTTCTCCCGGACAACACACAAAAAGACAACACTTGGACCTCCAGTCAGTTTACCATCTCAGAAATGGCTCTCGTTTCAATTCATTTAGGGAGAGAAGTTTCTTTTGTTTATACCATGGATTTTCTGTAAGTAAAATACAGTTTTTTATGGGTCTTCAGCCTCACCATCAGCCGCCGCATGGAAGATCTGCTTGTGGAGGATCCCTCCCCCCACCCCAGTAGCCTTCCCACAGCCACTATGGTGGGTTATGAACAGTCCACAGGGTATCTGTTTTAAGGATGCACAGTTCAATTGTAGCAACAAAGGAAATCCCTTCTTCTGTGCTGAGCAAGACAGGTTCTCCTGACAACATAAGTTCTCTGGCATTCCCCCGGGACCAGGGCTCTGGGTCACAGCCTCTCCTCTGTCTTGGTTCAAGTTTCTCATCAGGCTGTGCTTATTTCAACACCTACTTGTCTTTACCCAGGTATTTCAGTTCACTGGCTGCAATAAGAACCTCACATCCCCCCTTTGGACAATGTCTTCATATATTACAGGGAATTTATTAGCTCAGTCCCAACCATGGTTCTCCAAAAAAATTTTCAGCTTCACTCTCGAAGCACTTCTCATGCACCTCCCTCTAGGCATCGGTTCTGCTTTCCTCACTGACTGTAAAGTCTCTATGCTGCATTTATGTAGATGTCCTCACAAGTTCCTCTCTCTCTGCAAGGAAGGATGGGTGTCTTCAAGTTTAGTCCAGGCATGGATAGAGTTAATCTCTCTCTCTCTTTCTGGCAGTGACGATCACGTGCTCTCTGCCGGACTGTTTGAAAAGGTCCGAGCTGGATGGCAGAAGCACTCAGAGTCTCTGTGCCCTGGCTCTGCGAAGCTGGCTCGGCCTGGTAGGGCTGGCCCGGGCCCAGGGTGACAGGGCAGGGCTTGGCCCAAACTGGATGGAGTCTGGCCTGGTCCTTGCCTGGCTTGGAGCAGGGGCCTGGCCCTGTCCCGTGTAGCTGACATACCGGCTGAGCTGTATCTGCCGAAAATTCCATCCAGTTCCTCTCCCATGCCCAGCTGCAGCGGCACGGCCACCCTAAACATCCCTTCCCACCCCCCGCCGCCCCCCCCCCCCCCCCGATGCTTTTTCTGGTCTTAGGAAATAAAGGCTCAGACATGGTGAAAAGGTTGGGGGCTGTTTACCTCGGTATTTTAATAGGATCCCGTTCTATGGCTTCTGCCGCCCAGGTAGAACACGTCGCAAAAAGCCCCGTCCCCCCAGTCGAGTATACAATTAAAGACTCTACACATTAGCATATCTACCAGGAGGGCCCAATAAGGGGCCTAGGTGGGCTAACTTCTAGTTTACAAAATCTATCCTACTAGGAGACCTTGAGGGCTCACGAAAACAGGGTGTTTGGTCTTCTAACTCTACGTGGTTTCAGGGGTGTTTAGTCTACTGGCCTGCTAAACACCATGAAACCAGGCTAAACTATCACCTAAAGCATCACAAGTATGCATGCTAATACTTGTGAATGTAGGGAACAGTGTAAGAAATATTCAGGAGAAAAGCAGAAAAAATCCTTCAGGCATCACCCCCCTCCTTTGGAAGGAAGTGGGGGGCCTTACTGGGGAGAGAAGCAGGGAGGGGCTCCTCTCTACACAGCAGCAGGCTAAAAGAGGAAGAGGCTCAGAGGTTCTTTGCTTATATATGGTTCTTTCCTCGAAGGCGGATCAACTTTTTAATTGGTTCACCTACACATCCGTCCTTAAAACTACCTAGTTATTTGCTCTCTCTCCCAGGAAGGAAGTTGTATCACTTCCTGAAGCATAGGTCACTTCCTAGATTTTGACCCCTGCTGACTAACCCAGGACAAAAAGTAACTACAATCTGCCAAAAAGCAACAAAGCATAACAAAGCATTCATGATTTACAGCTGATTTTCAGCTTCAGTCTGTTGTTATCAATGATTGTTACTGTCCAAGGTGCAACAGGAGATTTCTTCCCTCAGGTATAGTGAATCCAGTTAGGTTTTTCTCTCACACGAATTGCAGTGAAGGTTGTCAGGAGGACTTGAAATGGTTCGCCCCACTTCTCCTGTAGAGGATCACCTGAAAAATTCTTAACATGCACCCAGTCACCAGGATCAGTTGTGTGCAATTTATGATCTGGTTGCTTAGGTTGATTTTCAAATACAGTGTTGTATTTCTGATGGAACTTAGTGTTAATGGTTTTTAAGTATTCATAAATTTATTGATTACCAACCTGGGTTAGGATTTAATCATGAGTGGCGTTTAACCCATAAGGTCTATGATACAAAATTTCAAATGGACTAATCTTTTCTTTTGACCTTGGCTTTGCCCTGATTCTGATGAGGGCAATGGGTAATGCCTGGTACCAGTACAAATTTGTCTCTTGACAGATCTTAGCTATTTGTTGTTTAAGCATGTGGTTCATTTTCTCTACTTGACCACTAGCTTGTGGCCTGTAAGGAGTATGGAATTGCCACTCAATTCCCAAGTCCTTGCTGACAGCTTGTACCATTTGTGCACAAAAATGTGATTCTCTGTCAGAGGATATCTCCCTGGGTACACCAAATCTAGATATGATCTCATTCAACAGTACTTTTATTACTTCTCTAGCTTTATTTGTCCTACAAGGGAATGCTTCTGGCCACCCAGAGAAAGTATCAGTAAGTACCAGCAAATATCAAAAACCTTCCCTTTCTTGGGAGTTCAGAAAAGTCTCTCTGCCACAAGTCTCCAGGAAAAGCTCCTCTGCTAATAACCCCTTGTTCTAGCCTAACTGTTGTATTTGGATTATTCTTTAAACAAGTCACACATTGTGATGTCGCGTCCTTAACAACGTCTTCCAAGCCTGGGCCTGCAATTCGTTCCTTTAGGTATTGGTGTAAGGGTTCTGTTCCCCAGCGGGTCTTATGTTCAGTTTTCACATAATGTCTCATTAACTTTCCTGGTACTATTAGTTGACTTGCTTCTAATTGTCCCCAACCATTCTGTAAAAGTTTTCCTTTATTTTCATTAATCCATTTATAATCAGAGGGTTGGTATTTTACAGGCTGCTTAGTTGATACTGCAGTAGGTATTAAAGTTGTCACAATTGGTTAATTTCTTTCAACAGTGGTTCTGGCTTCATAATCTTCAAATTTGTTCCTTGCTTCCGGGGGGGGGTGTTACCTT
Organism: Eopsaltria australis; assembly: GCA_034509425.1. Classification (NCBI taxonomy): domain Eukaryota; kingdom Metazoa; phylum Chordata; class Aves; order Passeriformes; family Petroicidae; genus Eopsaltria; species Eopsaltria australis. Next base: position 17,811 of record JAVTVJ010001649.1, read on the forward strand.
TAGAGTGCCCTTGGCAACGTACAATTGCCACTTGCAATGGGAGTTTCACAGCCTCGAGGAGCCTGAGGATTTCGATTGCATATTTGACGATTTTCTTTTGTGCAGTCAGGAGTCCTCTTTCTCTCCATATGGCTCTGTGGGCATGAACAATTCCATAAGCATATTTGGAATCAGTCCAAACATAAACTTTCTTTCCTTTTGCCGGTTCTAATGCTTGAGTGAGGGCTATCAGCTCAGCCTTTTGTGCTGAGGTTCCTGCTGATAATGGGTTTGACTGGATTACCTCCCAGATTGTAGTCACAGCGTACCCCGCTCTTTGCACTTCCTGTCTCACAAAACTGCTGCCATCAGTGAACCAGTTCATGGCATCTGGGAGCAGCTCCTCCTTTAGATCTGAGCGGCTGGAATACACAGCCTCGATGGTCTCTAGGCAATCATGTTGTCCTGGGTTGACTGTATGATGCTTGTATCCCCAATTGTCTGTACTGCTTATGCCGGATATTAAGTTCTGTAGCTTTAAGCTAGGCCCAGAGAGACAGAGAGTGAAGAGAGTGAAGGGGGGGGAGAGAAGACGTGCACAGTTTGTCTGCAGGAATTACACTCTACTCCCTCGGAAATTCCTTCGGAGACTGCGCTCCAAGCTGGGGCAGTGAAAGAGAGATAAGCCTCTGTGTGCTCTCAGAGTTCACAGCAGAGTGTTCTCGGAGATCTCTCGGCTTTTGCAGGGAGAGAGAGACTTTGTTTCTTTTGCTGTTTTTTTTTTCCTTCTGGGACTGGTCAGCATCTCTGTGGTCCAAGACATCAGGACAATCCCCCGGGGGGCCCCGACTCTGCAGTCGGGCCTGGCCATCGGCCCCAGCCTCTGGAGGGACTGAGGCTGACACAGCCACACCCACAGAAGGACTCTCTGGATCTACCATCTCTTCAGAGCAAGGAGAGGTTTCATTATTTTATGTAATTCAATTTTTCCATGCTTGTGACTATTTTGCTTGTTAAATAAACAGTTTTTTCCACTTTTCTCTAAGGAAATCTTTTGCTGAACCGGTATGGGGGAGGCGCAGCTGGAATTGGCTTTTCTAGAGGAGACCCTCTCAGAGGTTTCCTCCTAAAATTTGCCCTAAACCAGGACACATGTACTACAAGTTCAGCTTCAGACTTTCCTTGCAGAAAAGAGGCAGTGTTAATGATATGGGTCACTTGAATTTCAATATCATCAGATTCGGCCAGGACTGCTTGGTATTTTAGGAACCTTGAAGGAGACAGCCAATGGTTCCCTTTCTGATGAAAAAAGTAAAAAAAAAAAAAATTTGGCAGCATTCCTCCCTTTAGAGAAGGACAGGACTTTATCTTTTCCAGTCTCTACTCTTTGCATTTAACCACACCATCACATCATACAGCCAGCTATTATGAAAAGACTTGATGCCTTAGGTTTTAACTTTTATATTTTCTAGATCAAGACTGCTCCAGTGTATGACTCTAAGACTACCTAAATTGTTAGCTAGTGTTCTGCAACTGTTATTTAGACAAAACAATTTCTCTCTAAGCCTGAGTTTCAAGGACATACAGTTTCTCCAAAAGCCCAAAATGTAAACAACCATGGACAGCAGTGAAGAGAAGAAGGGGACAAACTAGGGATGGGACTTCAGGACCCAAAACTGTAATTGGACAATGGGTTTCTGAAATGCAGATGGACCGAAGGTATATCTGTCCAAAAAACACATGCTAGGCGTCCATTTTGGGTGTAGTCTCTGTGAGACTCCTGCATTGCCCAAAGTGTACCTTGTTTTAATAAATCCTTCTTTTATTCTTTTAACTCTGTCTAGCTTCTGTTTCAGGTCAGCCTTTCGTAAGGCATCAGACTAACTACAGATATAAGTAGTATGAACAGATCCTTTTATCCAGGCCCAGTTCGGTAACCATGAAGTGAGTGTACTGAAGGTATAGTCAAGGTTCAGTGAGCTCCTTGGAAAGCTACCTGATGTAGAATTTGAGTTTGCTTTCAAATTTCAACCAAATGTTTATTAAGTCTTCCACTCTAGTCTACATAAGAACAACCAGTGTTAATGATTTTGCAGCTATTAGGAAATTGATAACCATTCAGTTCTGCAAAACTATGCCAGACAAATCACGGATTTCTTATTGTAAGTCAAAATTGCATCTGAAATTTGCTTTTCAATATGTTCAGTAATCCTCAATATGATCAAATGTTGTTATGTCTGGAATTCAGCGCCAAGGGCACAGGCCCAATCTTTATCTAGGGGCAGAACTTACCAGGTCTCATTTTCACATATCCAATAACACCTTGACAAGTTGTTCTTATGAAGAGCTTTTGGATACATTTTGGACTAAAGTCACAGGCAGATTTTGGAGATGTACCTAAATCATGGATACCTGTCGCATGGGTGGACGTGAAAGAATCAGGCACTCACTCAGGTCACAGAGCCACCAAGGCTGGCCAGAGAGAAGAAGAGCAGAAGAGAGCCAGCCTCTCTTTATTCTTACATTTATACCTTTTCATATACAATCATGGATTGGACAATGAGGTTACCACCTCTCCAATTCCATAGGTGAGAAACACAGTCCATCAACTTTCTCCACCTTTGGGAAAGGAATGGCAAACAATACCAAAGATACAAAATAATCCTTGGCTGGTTAGCTAAACATGGACTATGTTTACATAAAATCTATGAGAACCTTTTCTACTAAGTATCAACACAGCACACTGTAAAAATCAGGGAGACAGATACCAACTCTGCAGATAACAGGGACAAAAGAACAATTTAAATCACATCCTCCTGATTTGTATCAGCCTCTGTTTCCAGTTGTTACAGGAGATGAGGTCTTAACTCTGGAGCAAGGAATTCAGGGCTCTCTGTCAGCAGCTCTTGCTTCAGTGAGGGTAGTCAGGACTTGGAGTGGTAATCTCCAATTAGACTGTAAGGGTTACTGTCCCATCATTTAATATAGACTCAGTTTCAGGCTGGAATTGATGGGCAGGTGTGTCCAGTCCTACCGGTCTAGATAACATGACGAATGTCTGGAGCTTCTGCAAAGTGGAAACTAAAGCTATTAAACACCTCAGCAAGTAAATTTTCCCCCACAGATATGAATTTCTCCTGGAATATACACAATTTGATATGGCCTGCCATGCAATATTTTGTTAGGATTTATGTTGTCTCTCTGCCATTGTTGTATGCGGATTCTCAGTAAGGCTATAGGCAAGGCCTGAACCCATGTCCTGGATGTTTCTGACAAATTGCACTAACCTGTGTTTTGAGGGTTCCATTCACACGTTCAGCCTTACCATTTGTCTGGGGTATGTAGGGAATTTATAGGTCCCAAACAATTCCCAACATTTGACTGACTTCCCCAATCGCTCAGGGACCAACCCCAAAGGAGCCCCAAACCTTGGGATTATATGATTGAGCAAAACTTTCACCATCTCTTTTGCTGTGTTAGTGCAACAGGGGTAAGCCTCAGACCATACGCTAAAGGTGTCAACAAACACCAATACATACCTGTTTCCTTTTTCGCTTGGTAACTCAGCAGAATCTATTTGCCAATAATCTCCAGGAAAATCCCTGGCCTCTGTTATTTCAAACACAACTCTTGCTCATATTTGGGTTGTTTTCATAGCAGATTTCACATTTGCTTGTTACAGATCGTACAATTTCAGTCATTTCCCTTTTTATTACTACCTTCTTCAGATGTTCAAAAGATTCTCTGTTCCCCTCTGGGTGCTTTCATGTTCTCGCAGAGGTGGGACCACCATCTGTCCCTCTGGTGTAATAGTCTATTCACTTTCTTTGATTTCAGCTTTTGTGCCAGAAGACTGATGGTCTTTCTGATCACACTTTGGGGCAAACCTTAACAAATCAATTCCCCTCTGTGGCACCACTGTTAAGATGCCTTTCTCTGCAGCCCCTTTTACTACTTCAACAGCAAAATGATTCTCTAATTTGGGGGTTGTTTCCCCTGTCTTGATGAGCTTTGCAATGCATAAAAGCTGTTTCTCCAGATTTCCAAATACTCTGTAGCAGCACGTGGCTCTGTTCAGTATTTTTGATTCCATGACCTTGGACAGCTGGCAGTCCTGTCTCCTTCCAGATGACCCTATTCACACACACAACAATAAATGCATATTCAGAATTAGTCCGTATTTTTACCTTCTTTCCCCTGCTCAGTTCTAGAGCTCTCATTGTTGTAATCAGTTCAGCTTTCTGTGATGATACATCTAATGGAAAGGCCTTTGCCTTGCTTGCCTCTTTTGTGGTTGCCACTGCATAGCTTGTCATCTGTTTGCCATCTTGCATAAAGCTGCTCTCATCTGCATACTTCTCCCAGTGTGGATCTTCTGGAGGCATGTCCTTCAGGTCTAGGTCTGCTGGAATAGGCATCTTTAATGGTCTGTAAACAGTCATATTCAGACACATTATTAGTTAGTGTCGAGAACAGAGACATACCAGGGTTCACAGCAAATATTTTCAGAATAACATTACCCTGTCCCAGTAACATGGCATGAGGTACATGTCATCAGTGTTCACAGAACAAACTTATGGTGAGCTGTGATGCCATTTGGTTTCTGCCTTTTTTCTTTTATATATTCTCTGTACTCTTTGCACATATATTTGTAGCTCTGTAGCCTACTGTATTAATAGATAGTTTGTCCAGTACTTTTCCATGGCCTTTCCCTAAGCAGAAAGACAAAACAAATTCCAGAGCTCCAAGCCCCCGGGGGTACAAGGCCCTGTTCTATCTCTGTTCTTCCTGGGAACCAAGGCCGAGAACAACTCTGAGGTACATTTTCATAAACAAAGTAGAGCCGGTGCTGAGAGGGGGGCTCCAGAGAAGGGGCTGGACCTGGGGGGGAATTGAATCACCACTTGTCCTCCTAATTGGTGCTTTTAATCAATTATGCTAATTTCCTAAAACCTAGAAATATGTACTCATCATTGGAGGGGGAGTGGGCTTTTATGGACAACTTTCCATAACTGCTCCTGAAGACCTTCAAAATAAAGATCCCCTTTTATATTACCTCCTTGCTAAAATGATCTTGAGTCTTTTTTCCAGGTTGGGGGAAAAGGCAACAGTTGGATGCAACTGTTGGATGCAGCAATTCTTGGATGCTGGTCAAATGCAGCAATTCTCAGCTGCTGCTTAGATGCAGCAATTCTTGGCTGCTGCCTTCTCCAGTTCTCTATTTCGTTTGCCAGTCGATTTCTGAATATAGTTGTGCTATTCTTTAAACTCTCAGGTAGGACTGTCTCAGTGAGCTGGCTCCTTTTCCCTGTTTCAGGATTCTTTCACTTAACAGCAGAGTCCTTGGCCTTTCTTATTCACCGGAATGCAGGAGAAGGTATTTTTAAAATTTAGTAAAATAAGCCATCTTAAATTATCTCTTATTCTCCCCCCTTTGCAAAATTTCGATAGATCCTTCTTAGGATAATTTGGAAAATAGAGAAACTGATGAATCACCCAGTGTTTTCCTAATTCATATTTCAAAGGTTAGAAGAAAGGTCTCATCTCACCCCTGTGGCACTAATAATACTTACAGTATCTTGACTCAGTTTCCCTTCTAAGGTGTTCATTAAAACAGGACTCTCTTTCCTTATAGCCTGTTATAAGGGAGCCTGAGATGTGGCTTCTTCCTCTTTGGACCCGATGTTTCTTGTAAGAGGCACATTTATTCTGACAGACCAGGCAGATGCCCCATAACTGGACCCTGCCTTTCCCTCTTGGATAACAAAGAGGAGAGGGGCAGATAGCGAAGCCCCATTTCCATAGACCTGTGTGACAGTGCAGGGGCGGCTGCTCTGACCAGAGCCCGGCAGCGCAGGCAAAGAGCGCTCACTGCCCGGCGTCCAGCTGCTCCGTGCAGATAAAGTGTCTCCGAGCACAGACCCAGCAGCGCTACATGGGGGCACGGCAGGGGGACAGATCCATGGTGGGGACACACTGGCTCGGGGACACTCCCAGGGGCACCACTTTGCCCATGTTCGCCCCTTGCCACCGCCACCATTTTTTGTTTCAGTGTCTATCCCAAAAAAATCTCGGTAGTATGGAAACTGTGATAGAGGCGTCCATCAGGGGAGCAGTGTTCCCACCTACAAAGGTGATATCACCTTCTCCAAGGGGCTCAACCCCACCTCTGCCTTCACCCCCAGCGACTGAAGAAGCAGCGCTGCCCATGGGGATCACGCTGGTCTCGTACTCCCGGCCGCCTCTGGGACTGTGCGGGAGGGACCCAGAGGTGACAAGTGGACCGGGCCATGGCCGTGCGGAGGCCCATCTGGCTGCCCCAGACGGGGTCCCAGTGTTGTTCCTTCTCTGCCCCATCTCCCGGCCATTGCCAGGGTGACAGCAGGGGCCACTTGAGCCACAGCTCTCATAGCAGCTGTTCCCTCCCTTCCGTCAAGGGGGGCTTGGCTCTCAGCTCAGTGTTGTCTCATTTCAGCTGTGGCTCCCCAAGCCACCCGTGTCCCGAAATCACTGAAAAAAACCCACAAAATCCCTTCCTTGGCCGCAAGAGAAGCTGAGCCTCCCCTTGCACTGGACTGCTCCAACCTGCTGAGGCTCAGAACCTCTCTTTCCACAGATGGAATACCACCAATGTTCACTATGATATAGCAGGTGGGTGCCCCTCCTGCTTTTTCCACAGTGGCATGCACTGAGCCTCGCCCGGCCGCTCTGAGAAACCTGTCCTGTTTACCCTGGAGCCCAGATGCCCCTAGGCAAATATCAGAGTCAAAACCCGTGCATGCTAAACATGAAAATCTTCCAAGGGTCATTTGCTCCTTTCCACCAATGAAACTGTGATAAATAAGTACGCCCAATTTATAGTAAAACAAGTATATAAAATTTATTTCGTGTCCGAGAGTTCGAGCATGCAATGCCACGATCGAAAAGGGAGACAGTACCAAGCCCGGGGTTGGCACTGGGTGAATGCAGGTCTGACCTCTATCGCATCAGACCTCCCTCTGTTCACGCCGGCTGCTTCCAACAGCTGGTTTATATACAGTTTTGACCATAAATTCCGGATTTTGGGTATTGTTTCTGCCACTCAGCATATTCATGAAGCATGCTATTCATGAAACTGAGGTGGACAAAACGCATCCTGTGTTTGATTGATTTCTCATCACCAGAGGATGTTATCTGATGGCTCATGATGTTCCTTATCCTGGTCTGATCTGGTCGTTAACACCTGAGCTGGGATGGGATTTTCGGAGATGGTCGATCGGGAAATTCTCCTTGGAAAATGTAGATATCAGGGGTCGGCTTAATGCTTTCCCGATGTCATTCTCTGTAGTGCTGTCTTTGGAATGTAAATCAGTTCCCTGGGCGAGGCCACAATTCTTTTCTTGGGCAGGCTCTGCTTGTTCTAAAACTGGTTACAACTAAACCCTTTTTAACTATATATTTCGATATTACATATTTGAGCATGAATTTCCCACTTTTATTTATAACAATTCCCCCCTCTTTTTAATTGGTAACATTAATTCGTGCTCAGAATATATTCAAAAAAACCATCTTTACAAATATTCATACTTCATTTTCTCATTGGTTTTTCTCTGTTTCTCGAATTTTAATAGAGCTTCTGCTGCTCTACTATTTTCTTTTTCCTCTCTCAATTCCATAGTTTTTTGAGATATTTGTGGGATGTCCTGTTCTCCTCGTGGCCAATTCCGGATCTACTGGCATTGCTGCTACTTGCATGCTTTGTACTACAGAATGGATTAGTCGAATAAAGCAAGGGATCAAACATGGCACAAATATTATTCCCTCTACTGAGCATAGTATGAAAAATATAATTTTCTTCCACCATGCTCCTTTGAACAAATGGTCCCACCATGATGCTTGTAAAATAGAATTCCATTTCTGGACTGGGACATGAGCTACGTTTTTGATTTCTGCTGCAAGGCCCCTAATAGTCTCACCATAGTCATTTATTTCAATGCAGCATTCAGATTCATTGAATTTCCCACAGACTCCCCCTTCCTCTGCTAACAAATAGTCCAGGGTAATCCTGTTTTGATATACAAATGCCCGCATTTGAGAGTGTTGTGTTGCTAGGAGCTCCAGCGCATCTGAGGTGTGATTTGATACTACCTCTACTACAGCTTGGAGCCTAATTAGCCTGTTAAGCAAATACACTGGGGTCCGATATCCATAGCTTCCGTCCTGGGCCCATGTGGCAGGACCATAGTATTCTATGATCCTTTCTGCAGGCCAATCTTCTTCTCCCCACTTTTGATTACCCCCGGCCATAGGTAGCTCTTTGTTGATTTCTCTTTTTTTTCTGTTCAAGGTTTCATAGAGAGGTGCCCCTAGGAGACTGCTCTTTGATTTCGGGAGTGTAAAAAATGAGGGCCGAATCATGCCCGAAGTACATGAACCTCTCCATTTGCGGGGCAATTCACTGTATGCCTTTTTACCACAAATCCAGTATATGCCAATTGGGACTTTCCAATTTATTTTCAGGTTTTCTGGTTTCTGCCAATATCTCCTCAGGTTTTCAAGGGATTGGAAAGGGTTAGCTCCAGTGCTTTTGTACCAACACATGTTTATGTTATTATTCCATTCACAATCTGTCTTTTTTATCTGACTCCAATACCCAGCCGGTTTTTCAGGCTGCCAAGTTTTACTTTTGTTATGCGAGTTAACTGTAAGGGTGGAGATACAGGGTGTATACGCCACCACTTCAGTGTACTCTTTACCTTCGCGGCTGACACAAATCATTCCAATCACCCTCTGGTCTAAAATCCAACCCTCGGGTCTCTGGGTAGATCTGGGGGTTTGTTCTTGATTCCATTTTAGAAGCTGCTCTGGAGTTAACCCTTCTCCTTTCCAAGGCCATTTTTCTGCTGATTTTAATCCCACACAAATCCAACAGTTAGACAACTCTAATTCAGAGGCAATTTCCTGCATCAAATCGATAAATAAATTTTGTTTGGAGGCCGGTAATCCCCATTCATCATACTGCCTTTCTATTTGAACATATTGCTTCCTTAACATCTGTAACTTCTCTTGCTCTAACCTTTTTATTCTCATCTCAGATTCCTGCCTTTTTATTTCTAATGCAATTTGTTTAATACTATGCTCTGGGTCCATTCCCTCTTTGTTTCTCAAAAAGAAAAATATTTTCTCATATTGTAAGCATACCTGATCATTATCTGTTTCCATGGTATTAGTCATAGTAAGATTATTGTTAAAACCCATGCCATCAGCATATTTCACATTCTGTCCTACCCAGTAAGTTTTGCCTTCTATTACACATACATCTAATTTAGAGTTATCATAACATTTATGGTTAATTTAAAAATATCCTAAAAACACAGATTTCATTAGTCCACCGACCTATACTGTCCAATTACACAGTTTACATTCTGATATATGTCTAAGTTCTACATTCCTTTTTTTCCTTTTATGATTTCCATCATTTCGGACCAGGAGCTTTGACTGCCTATATTTGGGTTTTGCATCCCAGGGGAAGCAATTTATTTCATTATCTAACTTGTAGATCCCATATTGAGTACCGTTAATCTCGCAGTACCCGCTTAGTTTTCTATTTTCACAACGTTGAAGGATCTGATTAGTGTGGTCTGGGGATATGCCGTGCCCTTCTTGAAGGGACAGTTTGCACATTCCACACTCCGTGCTTAGGTTTTGCCCTCTCGCTTGGGCCTGACTCTCAGTTTGCAAGCTGACCGTCTGGTATATGACCAGGCTCAGGATCATCAGGGGCCCCCACAGTTGTACTCCTCTGCCGACGCCTCCACCCACTGGGTTGCCACCAGCGGCGGGGTAAACCATCTTCACAGCAGCAGGCGCATTCTTCTGGGCCCCTGGTATAGATCCGAGTAGCATATCGCCTTTTATATGTCTTCTACCGAGAAAATTTGACCGCGTCTGTATTGCAGGGTACTCTGTTTGACCGTTGGCACTCGATGGTTAAGATTTGAGCTAGTGAGTCCAATTCTCCCCTCACCCTCTCTTTAAATATCTGGTACCACAATAGCGAGTCTAGTTCAATTATTCCTAAATTGGTAGCAAGCTGTAATACAAGGCTAGTCAGCTCCTTTTCCTCCTCAATACACTTGGTGCACAATGCTTTAGGGTGGTATCCCCTGCGACAGTGAATTACCCAAATTTCTTGACAATATTTACATTTAAAAGATACAAAGGGATAACAAGTACAATTGGCGTTTATACAACTTATCTGTTCCCTCTGGGTCATTTGTTGGGGTGGCGTAGTTTTAACTTTAAATCTCCTGGAGAAGAGGTCACTTTCCACTTAGGTGATTCGCATTGAGTTTCGACTTCCTTTACGCGAGAAGCGTGTGTCCAGCCTTTCTTGGCGGTGCGAATTGCAGCATCTGTGGTGAGGAGGACGAGAAAGGGGCCCTCCCAGTGAGGTGTTAGCGAACTGCCTTTCCACGATTTTATTAACACGTTATCTCCTGGCTGTATTTTATGAATGGCAAAATCCAGGGGTGAACTCTGTGAAATCAAACCACATTTTCTTAATTCTTGCAAATTTTGGCTTATCACCGTGAGATATGGTTTCATTTGAGCATCCTCTATCCCAGGATGTCCTACAGGCATACCGTGTTCATAAGGCATCTCGTATAATAATTCGAACGGTGAGAGTCCAGATTCAGAATGAGGCATAGTTCTAATATTTAATAGAGAGAGACGAAGACATTTTACCCACGTCATTCGAGTTTCCAGCATTAATTTAGAAAGTTGTGCTTTTAATGTTTGGTTCATTCTCTCGACCTGGCCCGAGCTCTGGGGGTGCCAGGGAGTATGATATTCCCATCTGATTCCTAGTGCTTCTGCCAATTGTTTGATAATTTTTGAGGTAATATGTGTTCCTTGATCTGAATCGATATAATTTACTATATCATACTGTTGCGTTCCCTGCTTCTTAATCCCGCTCTGATCCCGGCGGCAGAGCGCTAGCGCGAACCTGGAAAGCCATTCGCATTCCTATCGAGAAGGCTTCCCCGGGGAGCCAGCGACGGGCTCCGCTAGTCTGCGTCGGGCTGAGGTGTTGTTGCCCTCAGAGCACTGCAGGATAGCAAAGAACTACCCAAAGAAGGAGGACTCTTAGTATGAGGGTTCGGCAGGTTTATTACCCCCAAGGGAGCTCAGGGACTAAGAGCCTCGAATAGCTCATGACATGGGTATTTAATGGAGGGATAACATCCAATAATCTGAGGGTGCAGGGGCAATACAAGGGAGGGTCCAGGGTGCGTAGTCGAATGAGGTTTAGGGAGGGGAGGGGGGAAGAGAGAACAACGAATGAACAACCGGGTAACAGGGAATGTTCCAGAACTGGGATACATATCAGACAAATAAAGGAACCAATAGCAGGAACTTGGGGTTCGTGCCTTGGTGGTCTTAACCATTGTCTCTGGCAGCTCCGGGGGGAAATTTTCTGTCTGTGGAACATGCCACCAGAAGTCCTCGTCCTCTGCAAGTCTATGGAGGGACTCTAATCCTTCCTGGTTCAGAACCACCGCTACACCATATCGAGGAATAATTTCTTCTAACAGTATTTTGGATACTGTTCAGGCAGTAGCCCTTGCAGTTTGGTAAGCTTCTACCCAATGAGTTAGTTTGTCAACTAACACTAATAGGTTTTTAAATCTTCCTACTTTTGGCAGGTCTGTGAAATCTATTTGAATTCTCTCAAAAGGACGGTGTGCAATTGGCCGACTTCCCAATGCGGCTTTTCAGGAAGTCGTTCGGTTCACTTTTTGACATATCATGCATCCCTGTACCTCTTGATTTCCCAATTGATAGATTCCTTTGTATCCAAAGAATTCCAGAAATTGTTCTGCCAATGCTTTTGTTCCCCAGTGTGTCTGTGTAGTGGTTTTAGTTCGCTTATTTAGGTTTGTGGCTAAATGTTAGCACACTTACTTAAATTTATTTGATTGCTTGTTGTGAGATAAGGATTAGGAGTAGGCAAAGTAGGCTTAAACTTTATAAAGTACAAAGAAGTTTTATTAATATATTTAAGACAAAGGGAAAAAGGAAAAAAAACTCAAGAAAAACTAGAACAAACTCTTTAGACTACTCTTTTTTCTCCACTTCTCTATTTTATTCTCTCTGACAACATACAAAAGACAACACTTTGACTTCTAGTCAGTTTACTACTTCAGAAACAGCTTTTGTTCTAGTTTATTTAGGGAGAGAAGTTTCTTTTGCTTACACTATGGATCTTCTGTAAGAAAAATACAGTTTTTATGGGTCTTCTGCTTCACTATTAACCGCCGCCCGGAGCAAATTTTAGCTTAATGGTGGATCCCTCCCACACCAGTAGCCTTCCCACAGCTACTTGGGTGGGTTATGACCAGTCTACAGGGTACTTGTTTTAAGGATGCTTAGTTTAATTGTAGCAACAAAGAAAATCCCTTCTTCTGTGCTTAGCAACACAGGTTTTCTTGACAACTCAGGTTCTCTAGCATTCTCCCCGGGACCAGGGCTTTGGGTCACAGCCTCTCCTCTCTCTTGGTTCTAGTTTCTTATCAGGCTGTACTTTTTCAACGCTTACTTGTCTGTACTTAGGTAATTCAGTTCATTGGCTGTAATAAGAACTTCACATCTTCTTTTGGACTATATCTTTATATATTACAGAGAATTTATTAGCTCAGTCTCCAACCATGGTTCTCTAAAAGAGTTTTTAGCTTCATTTTTGAAGCAACTTTCTATGCACCTCCCTCTAGGTATCAGTTCTGCTTTCTTCACTGACTGTAAAGTCTCTGCGCTGCACTATGTCGATGTCTTCACTTGTTCCTCTCTCTGCGAAGAAAGATGAGTGTCTGTAAATTTAGTCTAAGCATAGAGAGAGTTAATCTCTGTCTCTCTCTCCAGTAGTGTAAAGACTATGTGCTCTTTGCCAAGCTGTTTAAACAAGTCCGAGCTAAATGCCAAACGCTCTCAAGAGTTTCTTCGTAGCTCTACCAAGCTAGCTCGGCCTAGTAAGACCATCTAGACCCGAAGTGACAGAGCAGAGCCTAGCCCGAACTAGATAGAGTCCAGCCTGGTCTTTGTCTGGCCCAGCTCTCCCTCTTGTGTAACTAACGCACCAGCTGAGCTAGATCTGCTAAAAATTCTAATCGTTTCCTCCCCCATGCCTGCCCGGCTGCAGCGGCACGGCTGCCGTAAAACCTCCCTTCCCCCCCCCCATCCCTCCTTTAGAAGGAGTGGGGGGGGGGAGAAAAGAAAAGCACTTGAGCCTTACCAGCGAGAGAAGCAGGAGCTGCTCCTCTCTACACAGCAGCAGCAAGTCCAAAGAAAAAGAAAATTAAAGAGTCTCTACTTATATATAATTTTTTCCTCGAAAGCAGATCAACTTTTTAATTGGTTTACCTACTTATCAACCTTTAAAACTACCTGATTATTAGCTCTCTCTCGCAGAAAAGAAGTTATATGCCTTCCTGCAGCACAGATCACTTCCTAGATTTTAATCCCTCTAGCCTAACCTAAGACAGTCTGTTGATGTAACCTTTTCAAAATTTTCCTGCCATATTCGTTGGATATCAGCTCTCTCCCGTCTGGAAGCTTCCACTTACCTTCTTCCAATTGAGCCCCCAGTTTCTGAAAGAACTCCACTTCTTTCGCAGAGGGATGGGAAGGATAATCCGGTGTCTCGGGTTCCCCGATCTTGGGGGTACTTACCTTCATTAGAGCTGTGTTTTTGGCTTCTCTATCAGCTAAATTGTTCCCTCTGGTCCAGAACTGTAGCCCTGATCGGTGTCCCTTTACATGGACTATTGCAATTGCTTCCGGTTCCCTGATTGCCTCTAAGATTCTTTTGATTATCTCCCCATGAATCCGACCTCTCCCCCGCGTGTTGATTAATCCTCTCTCTTCCCAAATCTTTCCAAATGTATGTACCACACTATAAGCGTATTTTGAGTCTGTAAAAAATTATTCCTTTTCTTCCTTTCAATCCCTGTAACGCTTGTAAAACTGCATATAATTCACATGCCTGAGTCAACAAACTAGGATCCAGTGGACCCAACTCCACTACCTGCCCTGTCTTACCATTCACTATTGCATAGCCTGTCTTTCTTTTCCCATTTATTACTCTTGCTGAACCGTCTACAAACCACTTTTCACCTTTGTCTAATTCTTCTTCCTCTAAATCTGGTCGGATCTTAGTCTGTAATGTAACAATTTCAGCACAATCGTGAACCGGTGTCTCTGAAACACCTCCGAATAAAAATTGCGCAGGGTTTTGTGCAGCAGTTGTTCGTAACTCCAATTCCCCTGAATGAATTAACATAGCTTCATATTTCAGTAGCCGAGCATCGGTGAGCCATTTTTCTGCTTTTTGCTGTAACAGATTCCTTACACTATGGGGGGTGAAAACTATTAATGGTGCGCCCCAAAGGTTACCTTCTTATCTTCCTCTACTAGTAATGCTACCGCTACTATAGCTTGCAGACACGTGGGCCATCCCCTTCTCACAGTGTCCAACAGCTTTGATACATAGCTTACGGGTTTTTTTGTGCCGGCCCAGTCTTGGGTCAAGACCCCATAAGCAGTGTGATTGCTTACATCCACAAACAACTGGAACTGCCTTTTTACGTCCGGGAGACTTAAAACTGGAGCAGTTATGAGTGCCTCTTTTAGTTCTTTGAACCTTTCTTCATCTTGATCTGTCCATTTAATCCGGTCCATTGTTAGTTTTTCATATAAAAATTTTACCTTTTCACTATAATTTTCAATCCATTGCCGGCAATATCGGACAAGCCCTATTACTTGTCTGACTTCCCTTTTAGTACTAGGAGGGGGTAAAGTTATGATACTTGCCACCCGTTCAGAATCTAGCTTTTTCTTCCCTTTTGTTAACCAATGTCCAAGATATTTTTACTTCAGGTTCTGTGAACTGTAATTTTGATTTTGAAACTTTTAAACCCCTATCTCCCAAGAAGTTCAACAATCCTATAGTAGTTCTTCTCACCTCCCTCTCAGACTGGCCGGCCACCAGAAGATCATCCACATACTGAAGCAACTTGGTTCCATCTACCAGTTTAAAATGACTTAATACCTGTTCTAGAGCTTGCCCAAACAAATTTGGAGAATCCACAAAGCCTTGAGGTAAAGAGGTCCACCTCAACTGTTGTTTTCTGTTTGTCTCCGGATCCTCCCACTGAAAAGCAAAATAATCCCGGCTTTCCTCGGCCAGAGGACAAGCCCAAAATGCATCCTTTAAATCTATTACACTGTACCATATATCCTTGGGGGAAATATTATTCAACAGAGTATAGGGGTTTGGGACAGTTGGGAATAGGGTTTTGGTTCTGGCATTCACTGCTCTTAAGTCTTGCACAAGCCAATAACTTCCATCAGATTTTGATACCGCTAGGATAGGAGTGTTGTGTCTCGACATGCACGGCTCCAAGGTTCCTTGTACTATAAGATTATCTATTATCCGCTTCAGTCCCCTTCGCCCTTCCATTGGGATGGGATATTGTTTAATTCTAATAGGTTCTTCTGGTCTCTCAATCTCTATATAAATGGGTGTCATTTCTATTCTACTGGCCTCCCCCTGGGCATACCAAACCTTTGGGTCTATTTGCTCTCATCTTCTGCAGTCAATTTATACAAACTTACTACCAGTCGTGCTTCCTGCACGATCAAACTGATTTCCAGAATCACCATTAAATCTCTTCCTAATAAGTTATAATCTGCTTCTTCTACTAATAGCATGTTACCTAGACATATCTTAGTTTCTGATTCTATTTCAACATCTTTAATAACAGGTACTTTAAATGGCTCCCCCTTAGCCCCTATTACCACTACAGTTTCTTTACTTTTAACACACCCCGAGGGTAATTGCTGAAATGTACTCCGTTCAGCTCCAGAATCCACTAAGAATATTAGCTCTTGTTTTAAGGGTCCTAATTTTAGTTTTATCAAGGGCTCTGTTGCTGTTATGGACCCTAAAGTAAAGAGCCCCTGAGACCTCTAGTCTACTTGAAAAATCTTCTCATCCCTTAACCTCCTCTTGCAATCCTTTTTGAGATGTCCCATCATTTTGAAATAAAAACATTCTGGGGCATTCTTCTGGCTATCGGGGTATTGCTTCTGATGGATGGGGATTTTTTTCCACTGTCCCGCGTTTTGCGTCGGACTTACCGCATTTTGGAATCGCTCCTGCTTCTGGGCTTCTCGAACTGCTGCCACTAGCACTCTGTCCTGGTTTGAAGGACAGGTGTCTGTTAAGGAAGGCAGGAGCCTCCCTTGGAATGGGAAACTGTAACCCCTCTCCCTCCGAATTATTATAAATTTGAAATCAAGAGGCTCTCAGGCAAAGATATGGAAATAGGAATAACAGTTCTTTACTACTATCTAAAACAAGGATAACAAATAACAACAACTATAACGTTGACCAACAAACAGAACCAGAAACCCAGTGGCAGCCTGCTCGGCTTCAGGCACCTTTTCCCTTTGGTGCAGTTCCAGTCACAGCCTGCAGGGGGCGCTCTGGGTGTGATGATTCCCCGGTGGCTGCAGGGGGCGCTCCGGCGTGAGCTCAGGTAGCACACGGCAAATGGCAGCTGCCCGAAGCAGGGAGGGATGGAGGAGAGCCTTTGTTCCACAGACCCTCGGGAGGGGCAGCTGGTGTCGGTGCCACAGCAGGATCCCTGGACACAGGGAGCTGGGACGGTAAGAGGTCTCCACGTGCAGGGAAAAACCCCGCTACAATGTAGCGGAGAAACTCGGAGCGGAGCGGGCTGGTGGCAGGCAGGTCGGCCCGATGGGGCAGAGGGCAGAGACTCACAGCAGACAGACCGGCAGCTCCGCGCTGGCTTCTCAGGGGGCCGTGGGTTCAGCAGACAGCAGCTCCGACCGTCCAGCTCCGAGGGTCCCGAGCAAGAGAAGGCGTGACCTCCCCCCTGCCCTTGCTTTTCAGTCTCTCCAAATCTCGCGTTGTCCAGGCTCTGCTTCCATGAGGGGCAATTTTGCCCCACCCTGCCAAGGAGAAAGGCTACAGCCTTGTGCTTTGTTTCTCTTAAGTACCCAGTCATTTGTGTCTTAGCAACCCATGGGAGAAAAATTCCTGAGGAAAAGAACTAGATCCAACCTTCAACATTCTCCACCCCGAATTTTTTCACATGCAAACACCTTACATCAAATTTAAACCTTCGAGGTATATACATATATGCAGATACAGATACAAGCGTAGTGTCATAAGTAGTTCACTCTAAAACAAGATCTCCTTGAGGTATGCATCAGGTCTCTCCATCCCTTTGCATCACCCACCAGGTGCAGCCTGGTCCCTGAGCAAAGACAACCCCCCGGATGGGATTGTCTTTCCTTGAGGCAGAGTTTACCCAAACAGTCTTTCCCAGCATACCTCTCATGTGTACTACTGGAACTTTATCTCCATCTGTTGTTCGCAAGGGGTCAGAGTGGGCAGGCCCGGCCCGGCTGGAGGAACCTCGGGTGTTCACTAACCATGTGGCCTTTGCCAAATTAGTCTCCCAGTTCTTGAACGTCCCCCCACCCAGTGCTTTCAAGGTGGTTTTGAGCAGGCTATTGTACCGTTCAACTTTCTCAGCTGCTGGTGCATAATAAGGGATATGGTACACCCACTCGATGCCATGTTCCCTAGCCCAGGTGTTTATAAGGCTATTTTTGAAGTGAGTCCCATTGTCGGATTCAATTCTCTCAGGGGTACCATGTCTCCAAAGAACCTGTTTTTCGAGGCCCAGGATGGTGTTCCGGGCAGTGGCATGAGGCACAGGGTAGGTCTCCAGCCATCCTGTGGTGGCTTCCACCATTGTGAGAACGTAGCGCTTGCCTTGGCGGGTCTGGGGCAGTGTGATGTAATCAATCTGCCAAGCCTCTCCATACTTATATTTGGACCACCGTCCACTATACCATAGAGGCTTCACCCGCTTGGCCTGTTTGATCGCGGCCCACGTCTCACAATCATGGATCACCTGGGAGATGCTGTCCATGGTTAGATCTACCTCTCGGTCTCGTGCCCACTTATAGGTGGCATCTCTGCCCTGGTGGCCTGAGGCATCATGGGCCCATCGGGCTAGGAACAACTCCCCTTTGTGTTGCCAGTCTAAATCTATCTGTGCCACCTCTATCTTTGCGGCGTGATCTACCTGCTTGTTGTTCTGGTGTTCTTCGTTAGCTCGGCTCTTAGGGACATGGGCGTCTACATGGCGGACCTTTACGGGTAGCTTCTCCACCCAAGTGGCAATGTCTTTCCATTCATCAGCTGCCCAGATTGGCTTTCCTCTATGCTGCCAGTTGGCCTTTTTCCACCTTTCCAGCCAACCCCATAGAGCATTGGCTACCATCCACGAATCGGTGTATAGAGCTTTGGCCACTTCTCTCTCTCAGCAATGTCCAGGGCCAGCTGAACAGCTTTGAGTTCAGCAAATTGGCTCGACCCACCTTCTCCTTCAGTGGCTTCTGCAACCTGTCGTGTGGGGCTCCACACAGCTGCTTTCCACTTCCGGTTCATCCCTATGATGCGACAGGAACCATCAGTGAAAAGGGCGTAGCACTTTTCTTCATCTAGCAGTTGATTATATGGTGGAGCCTCCTCAGCCCGGGTCACTTGTTCTTGCTCCTCTTCATCAGTGAGACCAAAACTCTCACCTTCTGGCCAGTTCGTAATTATTTCTAGGATCCCAGGGCGGTTCAGATTTCCAATGCGGGCGCGCTGTGTGATAAGTGCGATCCACTTACTCCATGTGGCATCGGTGGCGTGGTGGGTAGAGGGAGCCTTTCCTTTAAACATCCACCCCAGCACTGGTAGTCGAGGTGCCAGGAGGAGTTGTGCTTCAGTGCCAATTACCTCGGAGGCGGCTTGAACTCCTTCATAGGCGGCCAAGATTTCCTTCTCTGTGGGGGTGTAGTTGGCTTCAGACCCTCTGTAACTCTGGCTCCAGAATCGCAGCAGTCGGCCTCGAGTCTCTCCAGGCACCTTCTGCCAAAGGCTCCAGGACAAGCCCTTGTTCCCGGCTGCAGAGTAAAGCACATTCCTCACCTCTGGTCCCGTCCTTACTGGGCCAAGCGCTACTGCATGAGCGATCTCCTGCTTGATCTGGGCAAACGCTTGTTGCTGTTCAGGGCCCCAGTGAAAATCGTTCTTCTTGCGGGTGACCAGGTAGAGAGGGCTCACAATCTGGCTGTACTCTGGAATGTGCATCCTCCAAAAACCTATGGCCCCTAGGAAAGCTTGAGTTTCCTTTTTGTTAGTTGGAGGAGACATCGCAGTGATCTTATTGATGACTTCCGTGGGGATCTGGCGCCGTCCATCTTGCCATTTTACCCCCAAGAACTGGATCTCTCGAACAGGTCCCTTGACTTTGCTTTTCTTGATGGCAAAACCAGCTTCCAGGAGGATCATGATGATCTTCTCTCCTTTCTCAAATACTTCTGCTGCCGTGTTCCCCCACACAATGATTTCATCGATGTATTGGAGATGCTCTGGAGCCTCACCCTTTTCCAGTGCAGCCTGGATCAATCAATGGCAGATCGTGGGGCTGTGCCTCCACCCCTGGGGTAACCGATTCCAGGTATATTGCACACCCCTCCAGGTGAAGGCGAACTGAGGCCTGCACTCCGCTGCCAGAGGGATGGAGAAAAACGCATTGGCGATGTCAATGGTGGCATACCATTTTGCTGCCTTGGACTCCAGCTCGTACTGGAGCTCCAGCATGTCTGGCACGGCAGCACTCAATGGTGGAGTCACTTCATTCAAGCCACGATAGTCTACAGTCAATCTCCATTCCCCGTCAGACTTGTGCACAGGCCAGATGGGGCTGTTGAAGGGTGAGTGGGCTTTACTGACCACTCCTTGGCTTTCCAGGTCGCGGATCATCTTGTGGATGGGGATCACGGCGTCTCGATTCGTCCGGTACTGCCGGCGGTGCACTGTCGAGGTGGCAATTGGCACTTGTTGCTCTTTTACTCTCAGGAGTCCCACTGCATTTGGATTTTCCGATAGTCCAGGCAAGGTGTTCAGTTGCCTGATGCCCTCTGCCTCCACAGCCGCTATTCCGAAAGCCCACCTGAGTCCCTTTGGGTCTTTGTAATAGCCATTCCGGAGGAAGTCTATGCCCAGAATACATGGGGCCTCTGGACCAGTCACAATGGGGTGTTTCTGCCACTCCTTCCCGGTCAGGCTCACCTCGGCTTCCAACAAAGTTAATTGCTGTGATCCCCCTGTCACCCCGGCAATAGAAACAGGTTCTGCCCCCACATGTCTCGATGGAATTAAGGTACACTGCGCACCAGTATCAACTAACGCTTCATATTTTTGTGGTTCTGATGTGCCAGGCCATCGGATCCACACTGTCCAAAAGACCCGGTTTTCCCGTGCCTCTTCCTGGCTAGAGGCAGGGCCCCTCTAGCTCTGGTTGTCATTTCTTTCTTGGGCGTACATGGTAGAGGTCCCCTCGAGGGGATCTAAGAGATCGTCCTCTCTTCTGTAATATCTGGCATCTCGATCACGGGAGGCTGAGGCTACCTTCACTTTAGTAGACCCCCCGCCTCGGTTAGTATTTCCCTCCTTGAGTTGCTGTACCCGTGCTGCCAGGGTAGCAGTGGGTTTCCTATCCCACTTCCTCATGTCTTCTCCGTGATCACACAGGAAGAACCACAGCTCAGATCGTGGGGTGTACCCTCTCTCTCTGGCTGGGGGGCGCTGGGCTCTGACTTTGGGGCTTGTGACTCGCACTGGTGCCGCACTCATCAACCTCATCTCCTCCCTCACCTCCCTCATCATCTCCTCTCTGAGGTCTTTGACCACAGCAGAGACCTGAGCCTGCATTGGGCCACTGATCATACTATCATAATTCCTGAGTTTGGTGGCTATGGAGCCCACTGTCTCTCGGTTGTCATCAGCATTAATTGTTGCAATGAAGATGGTGTATTGGGAGGGCCCTAGCTTTGCCAGGTTCCACAACATTTGCCCTGTACACTTGACCTTGTCGGGGTCATTATCATGTTGTCCATCCCTCCCAAAGAGTACCTCCAATATTGCCACCTCCCTCAGCTGTTGGATTCCCTCCTCAAGGGTCTTCCATGGTCTTCTATGATGATATTCCTGCATTCTCTCCCTGTTGACAAACCTCTCTCTTACACTTATTAAAAGCCGTTCCCAGAGAGACAGGGGCCCGTCATCTCTTCCGAATACCTGATCAACCCCTGAGTCCTGGGACAAGGGTCCCAGCTGCCTTGCCTCAATACTATCCAGCTGCACGCCCATACCCATAAGGTCCCAGACCCGAAGTAACCAGGTTGTAAAAGGCTCACGACCCCGTCGCACAATGTCTTTTCGTAGATTACGGAGACTGTCATACCCCAGGGACTCAGTAGTGATTTCAATCCTTGGCCTCCCTACTGGTTGAGAGGGCCCTGCTTCCCCATCATTACTCACTGGCTGCTCTGGTTTGACCTTAGTCTTCCTCTTTTCCACAGAGGCAACTGCTACTGGCTGTGGCTGCCCCTCTGATCTGACTGGAGCCTGAGCGGTGATAGCGTCCCTGGGTTCCTCTGCTGCCTCATTAGACTCTCCCTCTTTGGGGTATGGGAAGGGTTTCCCACCAGCTGGGCAAGTGTATTCCTTCAGCACTTGGCCCATCTCACGTATCTCTTTCACCAGGACTCCCACCCAATCCGGGTGGGTTGTTTCTGAGGTGGGTTGTGGGACCGGGTCAGACTCTGTAGCAACATCCCTAGTGTCTGGGGCAATGTCAGGTTCTGGGATGGTGTCCCTAGTTTCTGGGGCTATGTCAGGTTCTGTGGCTAGTCCCTAGTTTCTGGGGCCATGTCAGGTTCTGTGGCACATCCCTAGTCTCTGGGGCCGTGTCAGGTTCTGTGGCAGCATCCCTAGTCTCTGGGGCCGTGTCAGGTTCTGTGGCAGCATCCCTAGTTTCCGGGGCCAGGTCAGTTTCTGTGGCAGCATCCCTAGTCTTTGGGGCCATGTCAGGTTCTGGGGCCCCATCCCTATTGTCTGGGGTAGATGTCAGAGTGGCTATCCAAGTCAGACCCCCCCTTATCCCTGAATGCTAAATAGAGCAGGCCTATCAGCAACACCAGCCACTGTATGGTATCATTAGCATTTAGAGAAGATTCGAACCCCTCAAAGATTGGCGGGATAGGCCCAAAGAGCTGGGTGAAGGGTTGTGAGAACATTTCTTTTGGTGTCACTTCCTCGCAGTAGGTACCATTATTAAAGTAACCCTGAAAACATGTCATTAGTGTGTGGTAGCTGTGAATCCACATGCCTGCCTTCCAGAGGAAGTTGAAAATCCATGAATTCCTCACCTTATTGACCCATGACACAAACTGTATAACAGCCACTGTAGCCTTAGTTATAGGGCCCATGTTTAGATATGGGGCTGCAAATGGGAGAGAAACAGCTGTGACTACTTGCCATACGAACCGGAATAAGCAAGACCACATGGTGCAACCTAATGAGGTTCCTATATCCAGCACACAAAAACTGCATTACTCAAGAACTGTTATCCTTTTTCCCCTCGATGCCCTCGTGCCCCACCGTTGGGCGCCAAAATCTGCCCTGGTTTGAAGGACAGGTGTCTGTTAAGGAAGGCAGGAGCCTCCCTTGGAATGGGAAACTGTAACCCCTCTCCCTCCAAATTATTATAAATTTGGAATCAAGAGGCTCTCAGGCAAAGATATGGGAATAGGAATAACAGTTCTTTACTACTATCTAAAACAAAGGATAACAAATAACAACAACTATAACGTTAACCAACAAACAGAACCAGAAACCCAGTGGCAGCCTGCTCGGCTTCAGGCACCTTCTCCCTTTGGTGCAGTTCCAGTCACAGCCTGCAGGGGCGCTCTGGGTGTGATGATTCCCCAGTGGCTGCAGGGGGCGCTCCGGCGTGAGCTCAGGTAGCACACGGCAAATGGCGACTGCCCGAAGCACGGAGGGATGGAGGAGAGCCCTTGCTCCACAGACCCTCGGGAGGGGCAGCTGGTGTTGGTGCCACAGCAGGATCTTTGGACACAGGGAGCTGGGACGGTAAGGGGTCTCCACGTGCAGGGAAAAACCCCGCTACAATGTAGCGGAGAAAACTCAGAGCGGGCTGGTGGCAGGCAGGTCGGCTCCGGATGGGGCAGAGGGCAGAGACTCACAGCAGACAGACTGGCAGCTCCGCGCTGGCTTTTCAGGGGCCGTGGGTTCAGCAGACAGCAGCTCCGACCGTCCAGCTCCGAGGGTCCCGAGCAAGAGAGCGTGACCTCCCCCCTGCCCTTGCTTTTCAGTCTCTCCAAATCTCGAGTTACCAGGCTCTGCTTCCGTGAGGGGCAATTTTGCCCCACCCTGCCAAGGAGAAAGGCTCTAGCCTTGTGCTTTGTTTCTCTTAAGTACCCAGTCATTTGTGTCCTAGCAACCCATGGGAGAAAAATTCCTGAGGAAAAGAACCAGATCCAACCTTCAACAACATGGAACTGTCATAATTTGAGAAAACCAGCATCTTGTTAATGCATTAGAAGTCTGCCTCAACCTTGCAGTTAACCAAATCATACTGAGTTTCTGTTTCTTTTGAACATGGATGACTTTCCATTCTATTAAGAGGCTATCAGGCAAGCACAAGGTTTATTTTTTCATTTCACTATGCAAATTACTATGAATACAACTGTGGAAAGCTTTTACAGGTACCTGTACTACTTTTATAGCTACTAAATTAGATGTGATCAGGTTAATATTAAAGATTTTATTCTTTCTAATTTCCTTAAACCCTCAAGTGGACATATCAGTTCACTTGGGGTGAGACACGGTATAAAGACTTTACAACCTGCAAGAGTTGTAAAGTAGGTACGTATTTTATTCAGCGCCGGACGCAGGGGGAGAGCATCCTCCCAAATCCTGCGTACCTTTTACAGCTTCTAATTACCTATTTATCTACAAAAAGCATGCATATTCCATAACGCCTATACATATTTATTACCTGTCCCCGCCTGTTCTCCGCTTCGTATGTAAATCAGTTGCGGCTGCGCAACCCGTCCCTTTTATTGAGTTGGTGGTCTCAATTTGAGTCTGGGGGCTTGAAAGGATGAAGTAAGAGAGGTCTACCTCTCATGAATTTTTGACCCCACGAGTTTTGCACATGCGTGTTCTTTCTTTGCCGTGGTGGTCCCTTTTAGTTCTGCAAGCTCAGCAACATTTTGATAGATGCCAGATATCCTTCGAAGGGCCCCCCCTTATCTCTTCAGCCTTTCCTCCGTCCTTAGAGAACAGGATAATGAATCATATTGTCTCATCTACTCTAAGCTCCCTTTTTAACTCTTAAATCCCCTGTTTCAGGGGGACCTACTGTAAAGCAGATTTCTCTAGAGCCTTCTTCATGTTACTGGGAAATGCACACCTTGTTTTACATCCTCTGAAGACTCCAGAAGAGTTAAAACGAGCTTTCGCTGCTCTTAAGTTTCACCTTATCACACTGAGCTTAAAGCAGTCGTTTTCAGGACTGACCACCTTTAAAAAAGACATGGAGAAGGTCCTCACGGTGGGGACCTGGAAGTCAAGGTGGCCCTTCCAGCGATCCAATGTGGCTACGACAGAGGCAAATCTCTGCAGATCACGGTGCTCTCCACTTTTCTTTCATCAGGTCATCGATAGCAGCAGAATTCCTGCTCCTTATGCACCCAGCCAGTAAAGCCACTCGCCTCCATGAACATTCAGCAGCCCCTGCTTGAACAGCAACAGCTCTCGCGGGCGTCCCCTTCCACCCCCACTTCGGCACCGCCCCGGTGTCCCCTAGACACTCTTACCCCATGGCGGCCGGCAGCGCCGGGCACTGGCGGTGCAACATCCCCGGGGCGCTCTTCGCCGTAACAGCAGCTCCGTCGCCCCGTGGCGGCTCCAGTCCTCTGGGCTGGGGTCGCCATGCCGCAGGCTCACAGCTGTCGGGCCGAGAGAAGCCGCCCGCGCGCTAGGGAGCACCCCCCGCGGGCCGGGTTCCCATGGCTGTCGGCTTCGCCAGGCCCCCGCAGGCAACGGCTGTGACCCTCGGGCGGGTGACAGCGGCAGCTCCGGGGTCAGACAGTCTCCTCCTGCGGGTAGACGGGGAGACGCTCGCCTTCTCCTCGAGGGGCTGACGGCGGCTGCGACGCTTCTCGCCGGGAGGTGAGTGGCCGCCGAAGTCTCCGTGCGACTCAGAGGAGGAGCGGGATGGGGCTCCACGCCGCCGCTCCCCCTAGCATCCCCGCCAGCAGCGTGGCGGGCACCAACGCATTCTCACGAAGAAACAAAGAGAGCCGCGGCACCGGCGCTGTCATCGGGGTCTCGCCGTGCGGCGGGGAGTGGAGGCCGCGCGTCCCCAGCAGGCACCGGGGCGCCGTGCTCCCCCGATCCGCCCACCCTAGGCTGCAGAGATGGGGAGCCCCGCTCCGCCTTCCCAGGGCGGCGGGCCAGCTCGTCGCAGTCATGCCTTCTGCGACGAGCGGGAGAGCATCGTCCTGGGCCGCGGTGAGTCGCTCGCTGCCAGCGGGAGGGGCCGCCCAGCCCAGCCCACTCTCCTCTGCGGGGGGACCGCGGACTCAGCTCCACCGGTGGGATGAAATGAAGGTGCGAGCGAGCTCCGTGTCAGGTGGTGGCCGGCTGCTCCAACACCCTTGAGCCTCTGCCGCTGCCTCTGCCTCAGCCCACTCGCATCCGCCGCCTCACGCCTCCGCCTGCCTGTACCCTCGTGATGGGCAGAGGAGGTAGCCACGCCTGTAGCCCCCGCCTCTGTCCCTCTCCCCCGAAAGGAAGGGCAGGGCCCTACAGTCCGCCGCCACAAGCAGCCATCTCACGACAGCACCTGCTCAATGTGTCTCCATCGTCCACCCGGGGAGCTTTAACTAGCATGTCGCCGCATTCCCCTCGCACTGACGTCACACACCGCTCCCGGTGCTGACGTTACCGGGATGCGGGGGATGATGTCAGAGTGGTCCACACCACCAGAAGAGCTTCTATAATGTGGAATGGCGGAGGGGGGCAGGGTTCGGCGCCCGCCCCGGCGCTGCTGCCTCCGTGCCACCTCTCACGGGCGCCGGCGGCACCCGGATCGCCTCCTCCCTCCTCCGCCCCCTGCGGCCGGGTGCCGCGGAAGCAGCGGTGCGCCCTGCGGGTTGGCAGAAGGAATCGGATGTGAGTTTCTGCGCCCGATAGCCACATGTGGAGATGGCGCCGAGCCCACCGCGGAAGGCGGCTGCGACAACTTTCTGGCCCTCTGCCACGGGTGTGGGAACGGCAGGGTGCCCGATTCCAAAGGCAACTGACTCCGTGTCAGAAACACATGCCTGCATCCCCCTGCTTTGCAAACATTTCAAACCCAACAGTGTTACTAGCTAAACAAGAAAGAAACACAGCAGGTATTCTAAAATTGAAAAAAAAAAAAAAGTGTAGATTCCAGAATATCCATGCTAGTAGTATTGAAAAGAAACAGCCAACACTATGAGCTTGGCAGATCCTACTATTTTTGTCTCAGTCCTGAAAGGAATAAGATGAATCTGTCTTTACAAACTGATTGTGTGGATCTGCTTATAGATAGGGCCAGAGACTTGTAGATAAGGAAGTAACAGGAGAAATCAATTTCAGAACGTATAACTAATTGACACGGACTGCTACTCAGTCAAGGTAGTGCTGAACTCCTGAACTTCGAGAAGAACAAAGACTTAATAGGGTTATGAATATTAACTTCCCCACCCAGGGTGGAATTAAAGCTAATTTTATTGGTTACGTATCGTATGTTACACAGGGGGGTACATAACATGCTGAAAAATCATGCTATGAAAAGCCAGTATTCATAAAGGAGGCAGAGGAGTCCTGCAACTTTCTTCGAATAAAGGAAGAGAGAGTCCACTGGGGCATACCCCCGTGGGATTTCTCTCTTGAGGTTTTGGAGGACACAGCCTCTCTTTATCCTAAACTGCTGGCTACACGTTGCCCTCTTCCTTTCCCCATTGGATGAGGTACTAGGAAGGTACAGCTGTCCCAAACTGCCTACCACATATTCCCTCCTTGAACATGTCATTTTCCCCCAAAGTTCAGAAGTTCATGCTGTCTGGGTTCTGCAGTAGACTTTGTGCAGACCCATTTGTCTATTACCCTAAAGTTCAGGAGTCAAACTGTCTGTACTCTGCAACAAGCTTGTGCAGCTTGCGGTTGGTAGAGACATTAAGACCCATTTCAAAGACATTAACACCCATACCCTCACCCATCGAATTGTTTGTAAAGACATTAGCACACATCTTTTCCTATCAATATGAAGGAGGACATGTAGTAGGCAGATCATGAAGTCTGTACCTTCCAAATACCTCAGCCAATGGCAAAAGGGAGAGGGTGATTCGGTCGGGAAAATTAGGATAAAAAGGAGGCTGCATCCTCCAACAGTGTGAGGGACCCCATGGGGAAATGCCCCGTGGCCTCTCCCTTTGTTCATGAATGAAGTTACAGGGTTCCTCTGTCTCCTTTGGGGACATAAACCTCTGGCAACATGAATTTTTCTGCTCAACTTGGGGCCTCTGTCTGGGATTCCTTCCACTATCCGTGGACGGCAAATGGTGAGCGGAGCTGAAGGCTTGCCTCACCCAGCTTCGGTGATCAGGTCCCTTTGATAGGAGCCAGCACTGGATGACTGATTGGATATTCGAGACTGTCCAGAGACAGAGGACTTATGGACCAGGGGGTCCATGAAGATGGTCCGCAGGGAGAGACCACTGAAAATTTCACCAGTGAGTACAGTGGGATCTTTGGGAAGTGTACATGAGAGGACACACATGGAGAGTAACACAGATAAAGCCGGAAGGGGGTCTTGGCAAAAGGGATAATGATCCTGAAATATCTCTGAAGACTTCCTTGGAAGAATGTTGAGGTATTTTGCACATTCTCCCAGAGGTAATTAAGGACATGGTTACCCAGAGGGGGCAGTGAGGGAAAGCTGAAAAGGAGTCTCTCTGGAATACCCCTGCATAGTCCACGCCCATGGAGGGCAGTAATGGAAGTTAAGAAGGGGTCTTGACAATAGGGGTGAGGATTTAAATGTCCCCTTTTGGGAATAGGTGGTGTTGGTGTGCTGGGAAAGGCACTAGAGAGTAGGTATGACAGGACCTCTCACCCCTGATACAGGAGTAGTTTATCTGCTTCCCCCCATATGGCTGTCAGGCCAGAATGGTTTGTCTCATGATCAATTATCTTGGCTGAAAACATCCTTAGCCAGTAATAAACATCCTGCCTTGAATGCATGGGAAAGGATAAGCAAAAATTCATGACTGACAGACACAGCACTTTTACAATCTATAAAAGACCACTATAATTTTCATAAAATCAGAAATCTCTTGCATACTCTGAGTATGTGAGGAGTTCTTCTTGAAATGGAGATGTCCACCTTGAGTAACTCTTCTCAAAGTTGAGAGAAAGGAGATCTTTGCACACCACCATCATTCGTTGGTAAGTGGCATTGGCTCCTAATCTATACTATTTCTTTGCTAGCTGTAACATAGGTACCTTTGTTATCGTACACTGTCTTATGAACCTACTAGTAGTGTTTCTTTTCTTTATCCTGTGTGGTAAGAAGCCTGTTAAGCAGGGGTACACAGTAGCCCCCCAGCCCCCAAGAGGCTGCTGGATGCCCCATCCGCCTGCCTGTCCCTGTGGTGCTACTGGCTGTGCTTCATGCCCTGGTGCTTTATAAAGCTTCTGGTGCTGGGACAGCAGCCTGGAGGCCTGGACGGTTGTGCTAGGGGGATGCGTCTGGACAGTGTAGCAGGACAGGGACTGGCTTTGGTATATGGTGTAAGGTACAATTTGTCAACAAAGCCTGGCCTGATATAAGAAGCGATTTTGTTTGGATCACTGGAGAAATGTGATTATACAGAAAGCTGGGCAGCTGTGGGAGAATGAGAACCCACAGGCAGGCAGGAGCACAGACTGGATGAATGACAGAATAAGCCCCTGGAGGAGTTGGTTAGAAAGGCACAGCAGGTATATGGAAGGGATGGGGAAAAGGTAAAGGTGATGGCAAGGGTAATGGCACAGTTTTTATAAACCCCAAAGGGAAAAGTGCAGGGACCCCCAGGACCAAAGGGATGGGGGCAGCCACCAGGATTTGACAGGAATATGTTTTCCCCAGTGGGAGGGGGTCAGCCGAGACATCGATTTGGAAGAAATCAGTGTGCCATTTGTAAGAAAGAAGGACATTGAAAGAGGGAATGACCACAGAGACAAGTGGACCCTTGTGAGGAGGAAGTCCACCGGTTAATGGAAATGGATTGTTAGGGGTGTCAGGGGTTCCTGTTATACCAGGGACACACCACAATGGAGCCCTTGATAACATTCATAGTGGGTCTGCATCAATAGGAGGTGTGTTTCCTGACAGACACGGAGGCCTCTTGATCCACTTTGAATTTTATACCTAAGGGAGGAAAATTGTCAAGAAGTTTTTTGATTATTCAGGGGGTAAGTGGGAAAGATGACTGGGTACATTTTATTCAACCACTATTAGTAGATGTGCGGGAAGAGATAGGATAGAATTGAGTTGCAGATTGTGGGATGCGCCTGCAGGAGCACTTGGCAGCACAAAGAAGCACATGGCAGCACAGAGAGGCTTGTCTCTGCCTGACCTTGGGGGGAGGAGGTGCCACATGGCAGAATCCTGCAGGAGAGGAGCCTGCCAGAAGCTGACAGACCCCTGAACAGCACGTGATCACCCCATAGAAGGACATTGAGAAAGCGTGTCTGATGTGGCGACATGGGATAGGTCACGCAGTGAGAATTACCATGTAAGGAAATACTGTGCCTTGAAAAAGTGTATAAAACCAGCTCATTTCTTTGAATAAACGATTCAGATTTCCTGCTAGTCTGGGTCCATGTCTCAGTCACTACAAACGGCATCTTGAATCAGGACTTGATAGGCAACTAGTGGTTGCACTGGTAGCAACGCTCAGCTGAACTGTACAGAGGGACTGAAATGAAGTCTGAGGGCTAGAAAAAAGCCTGGGAGCTGAAACTGTTAGAAACGGGTCCATGAACAAAATTTTAGTAGAATAATATTGAACATTTATTAGTAGAACAAGGCAAAAACAGTGCTGGGGTGCACAGCATATCTGCCAGAGGCACCGTTTTTGTTCATTTAAAAAATGGGTTAAATACTTTCTTTAACTGTTACATATTCATTAAATTCAGAAGAAAATTTACACTTCACACCCCTCTCTTCCTGGTCTTTGTCCCCCTCCTGCCAGCTTGGCGCCTCTTCCAGTGTCTGGTTAGTGTCAGGCAGAGACTTCTTTGATAGCTGTGAATTGGGGCGAGTGTCTCCTCTTGTCTCTTCTGAAATCCTTTTGCTCTGTAATTCATCAACTCAACTGACGTTTACAGCTATATATTTATGACTACATTTTTTGATATATCACAATTATCTCGAGGTTATAATTTCACTACAATCTAGTTTCTACTTAACTATATTTTATCACAACACTATTTCTACAAATAATGAAGAGCCAACATTTATCATTTACTCATTCATTACAACTCCCCCCTTTTATTTTTTCTCAATTATGTTGGCTTGAGTTACAATCTTTATTTAAGCCTCATGGTTGCGTTTGAAATTTTTACAGATTTGTCGGGCTTCTTCAAGGGAGTCTTCAGGGTTCTTCCATTTCTTCAGTACCATTATCCTTTGTGCTGTTCCTGAAGCGGCTTGTTCTGAATTCAAAGGCATAGGAATTACCTGCATACTTTGGATGACACTTATTAGTCTGATAATACAGGGGATTAAACAAGGAAGGAATACTGACCCAGCAATTGCACACAAAAAGAAAAAACCCAATTTCTTCCACCATGCTATCCCTAATAAATTATCCCACCAACCAGCTTCTAGTGTTGTTTCCCATCTTTGAACTGGCACATGAGCAACCTTTCGTATGTCTGTGGCAATATCGAGTATAGCTTGACTGTTATCAGTTATTTGCAGGCAACAGTTGGAGGAATTAAATTTTCCACACGCTCCTCCTTCTTCTGCTAACAGTTAGTCAAGGGCTAAACAGTTTTGATAAGGCATTGCACTGGTTTGAGATAACTGTTCAGTAACTAATTCCAAGGCCAAGGCAGTTTTGTTGCTAAGAATTTCAACCACTGCTTGGAGTCTTATTATTCTATTGAGCATGTAGATTGGGGTTCTATATCCCCATGATCCATCCTGAGCCCAGGTGGCTGGACCATAATATTCTATGATTCTTTCAGGTGGCCATTCCTCGCTTTTCCACTTTTGAGTACCTCCTGTATGGATACTCTCTATTGAGTGCTGTGGTGGTTGAAGCCACCATAAGGGTGGCCGAAGAAGAGACAAACAAGCCTGATGAGTGGTGGGAAGGCACCACTGTGTGACATCTCTCCCCTGAGTTTATAATGGTTCCTTCCTCTTACAGTTATGTTAATTCAGTTCCAATGGTTGGTCAGTTATCCCCCCGCCTCCCTTTAAATATTCATATCGTTCCAGAATGTTCCCCCAACCTCAACATCCCATTGGCCTGGCCCCCTTCTCCCCTCCCCTACTCTTCCCTGGTTGGTCACCCTTGCATTGTCCCTCCCCCGTTCTGCCCCTGAACCCTGTCCCTATTGGTTGACCCTCTCCGTATAAAAGTTGATGTTCTTCCCTGTCTATCTGCCTTTTGTCCCTGGACCCTTCTGAGCTTAATAAACTCGGGAATCCATACAAAAGACCCCACTCATCTCTTAGCCCGGTATCAGTTTGTCTTCTTCACGGAGTGTCTGTGGCTGCTATCTCGCCAGCAGGGCTGTAGCCTGCGGCTAGGATCAGCAGGATCCTGCCAGGGGACCGCTGGGGGCTGACGAGAGCCCCAGGCCAGGAGCCGTTTGGAACACACGGGGCTGCGGGTCTGTCCCAGACCACCGAGAAGTGCTACGTTTTGTAACTTTTATTTACATTTGAGCTTTGCTTTTGTCTCTGTAAATCCTCATAGACTGGAATGCCTAAATGTTTCCCCACTGCCTTTGGCAGTAGAAAAAATCCTGGCTGAATGGTTCCAATTGTACATATTCCTCTCCAATCTTTTGGAAGTTTAGTGTAAGCTTTTCTCCTACAAATCCAAAAGAGTCCATCAGGGGCATCCTACGATATATTAACACTGTTACTACAGCTCCAGTAATTATGTAATTCTGCCATGCCTGCAAAAGGACCGATAAAGTCATTATTGCTACCATTACACCAGAATAATGTAATGTTTTCCCAGCTGCTGCAGTTTTCATTTGGCTGATTAGTCAGTTTCCAATAGCCATCTGGGGTTTCTGGGGACCAACGGTGGGTCATATTTGCAAACAGGGTTCTTTTACATGGGGTCATTCCTACCCAAGTTTTATACATTGTTTGATCTTCTCTTCCAAGGCACTCCTCACCCATTACTCCCAAATTTAGCATCCACCCTTCAGGGTGGTGTTCTCTGGATATTTTGGTTTTATTCCACAAAAGAATTTCAGGGACACTTAGACTAATCCCTTTCCGGGCCACAGTTCTGTTGTTAATGTACCTCTGCATATCCAACAGTCCTTGATGTTTAGCGCTTGTGCTATCCGTTCCATTAAATCTATAAACAGATTTTCACCTACCAGAGGGAGAGGTAATATTTCTTTTAGCTGCTCTTTAACCTTCTTATAGAGGGAATCTGAGACAGCTGAGAGTGACTCGGTCAGTTTTGGAGTGCCTTTGATAGTCAGTGTGATGTTGTTCGGTTTCTGCCTTTTTTCTTTTATATGTTCTCTGTACTCTTTGCACATATATTTGTAGCTCTGTAGCCTATTGTATTAATAGATAGTTTGTCCAGTACTTTTCCATGGCCTTTCCCTAAGCAGAAAGACAAAACAAATTCCAGAGCTCCAAGCCCCCGGGGGTACAAGGCCCTGTCCTATCTCTGTTCTTCCTGGGAACCAAGGCCGAGAACAACTCTGAGGTATATTTTCATAAACAAAGTAGAGCCAGTGCTGAGAGGGGGGCTCCAAAGAAGGGGCTGGACCTGGGGGGGGAATTGAATCACCACTTGTCCTCCTAATTGGTGCTTTTAATCAATTATGCTAATTTCCTAAAAGCTAGAAATATGTACTCATCCCTGGAGGGGGAGTGGGCTTTTATGGACACCTTTCCATAACTGCTCCTGAAGA
>JAVTVJ010001650.1:0-10038 GCA_034509425.1 Eopsaltria australis
TTTTTGGGTGTATTTTTGGCTCATTTTTGGGCCCTTATTTGAGTCATTTTTGAGTCATTTTGGGAGATTTTTGGGCCATTTTTGGGTCATTTTTGGGGTCATTTTTTGCGGGTATTTTAGGCCTATTTTTGGGTCATTTGTTGGGGGAATTTTTGGCTCATTTTTCGGCCAAATTTTGGTCAATTTGGAGGTTATTTTTGGGGTCATTTTGGGGCCTTTTTTTTGGGGTTTTTTTAAGCGAGTTTTGGGGCTATTTTTGGGACTAATTCTGGGTCATTTTCCAGGACATTTTGGGCTCATATTTGGGTCAGTTTTTGAGTCATTTTTGGAGATATTTTCTGGTCATTTTTGGGTCATGTTTGGGTATTGTTTTGGGTCATTTTTTAGGGCCATTTTTGAGTCATTTTTGGGTGTATTTTTGGGCCTTTTTGTGGGTCATTTATAGGGGAAAATTTTGGATTATTTTACGGCCAATTTTGGGTCATTTTTGGGGCCATTTTTGGAGCCATTTTGGGGCTATTTTTGGGTTATTTTTCGGGTCTATTTTGGGACTATTTTTGGGTCAGTTATAGGAGGAATTTCGGGGTTTTTTTACGGCCAACTTTGGGTCATTTTAGGGGCCATTTTAAGGCCATTTTGGGGCTATTTTTGCATTAATTTTGGGTAATTTTTGGGTCTATTTTTGGGTCATTTTTGGGGCATTTTTGGATTATTTTTGTGCCATTTTTGAGTATTATATGGGGCCATTTTGTGGCTATTTTTGGGTCCTTTTTTAATCACTTTTGATGCCATTTTTGGGTCATTTTTTTGGTTATTTTTGGGGCCATTTTAGGGCAATTTTGGTGTCATTTTTGCGTCGTTTTTTGGGGCTGCTTTGGGCCTATTTTTGGGTCATTTATAGGGGTTATTTCTGGGTTAATTTAAGGCCAGATTATGGGTCATTTTTTGAACCGCTTTTAGGGCCATTTTGGGGCTATTTTTGGGTTCTTTCTGGAGTCATTGTTTTGGGCAATTTTTGGGTGTATTTTTGGGTCATTTTTGGGCCCTTATTTGAGTCAATTTTTGAGTCATTTTTGGGGTCATTTTTTGGGAATATTTGGGTCATTTTCGAGGCCATTTTTTAGTAATTTTTAAGCGATTTTTGGGTTATTTTTGGGTCATTTTTGGGAGAATTTTGGGGCTGTTTTGGGCCTTTTCGTGGGTCATTTATAGGGGAAAATTTGA
The DNA here is from genome assembly GCA_034509425.1 of Eopsaltria australis. Taxonomy (NCBI): domain Eukaryota; kingdom Metazoa; phylum Chordata; class Aves; order Passeriformes; family Petroicidae; genus Eopsaltria; species Eopsaltria australis. Next base: position 1,225 of record JAVTVJ010001650.1, read on the forward strand.
ATTATTTTACGGCCAATTTTGGGTAATTTTTGGGGCCATTTTTTGAGCCATTTTGGGGCTATTTTTGGGTTATTTTTCGGGTCTATTTTGGGCCTATTTTTGGGTCAATTATAGGAGGAATTTCGGGGTTATTTTACGGCCAACTTTGGGTCATATTTGGGGCCATTTTAAGGTCATTTTGGGGCTATTTTTGCGTCAATTTTGGGTCATTTTTGCGTCAATTTTGGGTCTATTTTTGGGTCTATTTTTGCGTCATTTTTGGGTCATTTGTGGGGCCATTTTTGGGTCATTCTTGGGGCGTTTCTGAGTCATTTTCTGGGCTATTTGGGGCCCATATTTGGGTCAATTTTTGTGTCATTTTTGGAGCAAATTTTGGCCATTTTTGGGTCATTATTGGGCCATTTTTGGGACTGTTTTTGTTCAATTTTTTAGTGATTTATAAGGGGAAGTTCTAGGTTGTTTTACGGCAAATTTTTGGGTCATTTTTGGGGCTATTTTTGGGGCTATTTTGGGGTCATTTTTGGGTCTATTTTCGGGGCCATTTCTGGGTCGTTTTCGAGGCCATTTTGGGCCCATATTTGGGTCAATTTTTGTGTTATTTTTCGGGCGTATTCTGGGCAACTTTTGGGTAATTTTTGGGTAATTTTGGGGTAATTTTTGGGCTTATTTCCCTGTCATTTATAGGAGGAATCTCTAGGTTTTTTTACGGCCAATTTTGGGTCATTTTTCGGGCCAATTTTGGGGCCATTTTGTGGCTATTTTTGGGTCTTTTTTTAATCACTTTTGATGCACTTTTTGGGTCATTTTTGGGGTTATTTTTGGGGCCATTTTCGGGCAATTTTTGCGTCATTTTTGGGTCATTTTTTGGGGCTGCTTTGGGCCTATTTTTGGGTCATTTATAGGGGGATTTTTTGGCTCATTTTATGGGCCAATTTTAGGTCATTTTTGGGGCCATTTTCCGGGCCATTTTAGGCTGATATTTGTGTCAGTTTTTGGGGTGATTTTTGGGGCGATTTTTGGGCCATTTTTGGGTCATATTTGGGTCATTTTTTGGGGCTGTTTTGGGCCATTTTTGGGTCATTTAAAGGGGGAATTTTTGAGTCATTTTACGGCCAATTTTGAGTCATTTTTGGGGCTATTTTTTGGGAATATTTGGGTCATTTTCGAGGCCATTTTTTAGTAATTTTTAAGCGATTTTGAAATTATTTTTGGGTCATTTTTGGGTGAGTTTTGGGCTGTTTTGGGCCTTTTTGTGGGTCATTTATAGGGGAAATTTTGGATTATTTTACGGCCAATTATGAGTCATTTTTGGGGCCATTTTTGGAGCCATTTTGGGCCTTTTTTTGGGTCAATTATAGGAGGAATTTCGGGGTTATTTTACGGCCAACTTTGGGTCATATTTGGGGCCATTTTAAGGTCATTTTGGGGCTATTTTTGCGTCAATTTTGGGTCATTTTTGGGGCTGTTTTGGGCCTTTTTTTGGGTCATTTATAGGGGTAATTTCTGGGTTAATTTAAGGCCAGATTGTGGGTCATTTTTTGAACCGCTTTTAGGGCCATTTTGGGGCTATTTTTGGGTTCTTTTTGGAGTCATTGTTTTGGGCCATGTTTGGGGGAATTTTTGGCTCATTTTTGGGCCCTTATTTGAGTCAATTTTTGAGTCATTTTGGGAGATTTTTGGGCCATTTTTGGGCGAATTTTTGGGGCTGTTTTGGGCTTTTTTTGGGTCATTTAATGTGGGAATTTTTGGATCATTTTACGGCCAATTTTGGACCATTTTTGGGGCCGTTTTTTGCCAGTTCTTCGGCAAATTTTGGGTGAATTTTGGGGCTGTTTCGGGCCATTTTTGGGTCATTTAAAGGGGGAATTTTTGGCTCATTTTACGGCCAAATTTTGAGTCATTTTTGGGGCTATTTTTAGGCCGTTTTGGGGCTATTTTTGGGTCATTTTTAAGCCATTTTTGGTACATTTTTTTTGGTCATTTTTGGTTATTTTTGGGGTCATATTTGGGGCTTTTTAGGGGTTATATTTGGAGTGATTTTTGGGGCCATTTCTGGGTCATTTTTGAGTCATTTTTTGCGGGTATTTTAGACCTATTTTTGGGTCATTTATAGGGGGAATTTTTGGCTCATTTGTCGGCCAAATTTTGGTCAACTTTGGGGTTATTTTTGGGTCATTTTTGGGGTTATTTTTGGGGCCATTTTTGGGCAATTTTTGCGTCATTTTTGGGTCATTTTTTGGGGCTGCTTTGGGCTCATTTTTGGGTCATTTATAGGGGTAATTTCTGGGTAAATTTAAGACCAGATTATGGGTCATTTTTTAAACCGCTTTTAGGGCCATTTTGGGGCTATTTTTGGGTTCTTTTTGGAGTCATTGTTTTGGGCCATTTTTGGGTGTATTTTTGGCTCATTTTTGGGCCCTTATTTGAGTCAATTTTTGAGTCATTTTGGGAGATTTTTGGGCCATTTTTGGGTCATTTTTGGGGTCATTTTTTGCGGGTATTTTAGGCCTATTTTTGGGTCATTTGTTGGGGGAATTTTTGGCTCATTTTTCGGCCAAATTTTGGTCAATTTGGAGGTTCTTTTTGGGGTCATTTTGGGGCTATTTTTGGGGTTTTTTTAAGCCAGTTTTGGGGCTATTTTTGGGACTAATTCTGGGTCATTTTCCAGGACATTTTGGGCTCATATTTTGGACAGTTTTTGAGTAATTTTTGGAGATATTTTCTGGTCATTTTTGGGTCATGTTTGGGTCATTGTTTTGGGTCATTTTTTGGGGCCATTTTTGAGTCATTTTTGGGTGTATTTTTGGGCCTTTTTGTGGGTCATTTATAGGGGAAAATTTTGGATTATTTTACGGCCAATTTTGGGTCATTTTTGGGGCCATTTTTGGAGCCATTTTGGGGCTATTTTTGGGTTATTTTTCGGGTCTATTTTGGGACTATTTTTGGGTCAGTTATAGGAGGAATTTCGGGGTTTTTTTACGGCCAACTTTGGGTCATTTTAGGGGCCATTTTAAGGCCATTTTGGGGCTATTTTTGCATCAATTTTGGGTAATTTTTGGGTCTATTTTTGGGTCATTTTTGGGCCATTTTTGGATTATTTTTGTGCCATTTTTGAGTATTATATGGGGCCATTTTGTGGCTATTTTTGGGTCCTTTTTTAATCACTTTTGATGCCATTTTTGGGTCATTTTTTTGGTTATTTTTGGGGCCATTTTAGGGCAATTTTTGTGTCATTTTTGCGTCGTTTTTTGGGGCTGCTTTGGGCCTATTTTTGGGTCATTTATAGGGGTTATTTCTGGGTTAATTTAAGGCCAGATTATGGGTCATTTTTTGAACCGCTTTTAGGGCCATTTTGGGGCTATTTTTGGGTTCTTTCTGGAGTCATTGTTTTGGGCAATTTTTGGGTGTATTTTTGGGTCTTTTTTGGGCCCTTATTTGAGTCAATTTTTGAGTCAATTTGGGCCATTTTTGGGCCATTTTTGAGTCATTTTTGGGGTCATTTTTTGGGAATATTTGGGTCATTTTCGAGGCCATTTTTTAGTAATTTTTAAGCGATTTTTGGGTTATTTTGGGTCATTTTTGGGAGAATTTTGGGGCTGTTTTGGGCCTTTTCGTGGGTCATTTATAGGGGAAAATTTGAATTATTTTACGGCCAATTTTGGGTAATTTTTGGGGCCATTTTTTGAGCCATTTTGGGGCTATTTTTGGGTTATTTTTCGGGTCTATTTTGGGCCTATTTTTGGGTCAATTATAAGAGGAATTTAGGGGTTATTTTACGGCCAACTTTGGGTCATATTTGGGGCCATTTTAAGGTCATTTTGGGGCTATTTTTGCGTCAATTTTGGGGCTGTTTTGGGTCTATTTTTGGGTCATTTGTGGGGCCATTTTTGGGTCATTCTTGGGGCGTTTCTGAGTCATTTTCTGGGCTATTTGGGGCCCATATTTGGGTCAATTTTTGTGTCATTTTTGGAGCAAATTTTGGCCATTTTTGGGTTTATTATTGGGCCATTTTTGGGACTATTTTTGTTCAATTTTTTAGTGATTTATAAGGGGAAGTTCTGGGTTGTTTTACGGCAAATTTTTGGGTCATTTTTGGGGCTATTTTTGGGGCTATTTTGGGGTCATTTTTGGGTCTATTTTCGGGGCCATTTCTGGGTCGTTTTCGAGGCCATTTTGGGCCCATATTTGGGTCAATTTTTGTGTTATTTTTCGGGCGAATTCTGGGCAACTTTTGGGTAATTTTTGGGTAATTTTGGGGTAATTTTTGGGCTTATTTCCCTGTCATTTATAGGGGGAATCTCTAGGTTTTTTTACGGCCAATTTTGGGTCATTTTTCGGGCCAATTTTGGGGCCATTTTGTGGCTATTTTTGGGTCTTTTTTTAATCACTTTTGATGCAATTTTTGGGTCATTTTTGGGGTTATTTTTGGGGCCATTTTCGGGCAATTTTTGCGTCATTTTTGGGTCATTTTTTGGGGCTGCTTTGGGCCTATTTTTGGGTCATTTATAGGGGGAATTTTTGGCTCATTTTATGGGCCAATTTTAGGTCATTTTTGGGGCCATTTTCCGGGCCATTTTAGGCTGATATTTGTGTCAGTTTTTGGGGTGATTTTTGGGGCGATTTTTGGGCCATTTTTGGGTCATATTTGGGTCATTTTTTGGGGCTGTTTTGGGCCATTTTTGGGTCATTTAAAGGGGAAATTTTTGGCTCATTTTACGGCCAATTTTGAGTATTTTTGGGTCATTTTTGGGCCATTTTGGGGCTATTTTTTGGGTCATTTTTAAGCCACTTTTGGGCATATTTTTGGGGCCATTTTGGGGTCATTTTTGGGTCTATTTTCGGGGCCATTTCTGGGTCGTTTTCGAGGCCATTTTGGGCCCATATTTGGGTCAATTTTTGTGTTATTTTTCGGGCGAATTCTTTGCAACTTTTGGGTAATTTTTGGGTAATTTTGGGGTAATTTTTGGGGCTTATTTTCCCTGTCATTTATAGGGGGAATCTCTAGGTTTTTTTACGGGCCATTTGGGTCATTTTTCGGCCATTTTGGGGCGCATTTTGTGGCTATTTTTGGTCTTTTTTTTAATCACTTTTGATGCAATTTTTGGGTCATTTTTGGGGTTATTTTTGGGGCCATTTTCGGGCAATTTTTTGCGTCATTTTTTGGTCGATTTTTTGGGGCTGCTTTGGGCGCTATTTTTGGGTCATTTAATAGGGGAATTTTTGGCTCATTTTATGGTGGCAACTTTTTAGGTCATTTTCCGGCCATTTTAGGGCTGATATTTTGTGTCAGTTTTTGGGGTGATTTTTGGGGGGCGATTTTTGGGCCATTTTTGGGTCATATTTGGGTCATTTTTTGGGGCTGTTTTGGGCCTATTTTTGGGTCATTTAAAGGGGGAATTTTGGCTCATTTTACGGCCAATTTTGAGTCATTTTTGGGGCTATTTTTTGGGCCATTTTGGGGCTATTTTTGGGTCATTTTTAAGCCACTTTTGGGCATATTTTTGGGGCCATTTCTGGGTCATTTTCTGGGCCATTTTGGGCCGATATTTGGGTCAAGTTTGGTGCCATTTTTGGGGCGATTTTTCGGTCATTTTTTGGGTCATTTTTGGGTCATTTTTTGGGACTTCTTTGGGCCTATTTTTGGGTCATTTATAGGGCTAATAGCGGGGTTAATTTAAGGCCAGATTATGGGTCATTTTTGTTGCCAATTTTTGGGCCATTTTGGGGTATTTTTGGGTCATTTTTGGGTCATTTTTGGGCCATTTTTGGGTCTATTGTTGAGTCATTTTTGGGACACTGTTGGGTCATTTTTGGTTTATTGCTTTGGGCCATTTTTTGGTCAGTTTTTGGGCCATATTTGGTCTTTTTCTGGGTGATTCTTGGGGCTTTTTGGGGTCATTATTTTGTCAGTTTCGGGGCCCCCCCCCCGGCGCGCTCCATTTTTGGCATTTTTTTGTGATTTTTGGGCTTTTAGGGGTTATATTTGGAGTGATTTTTGGGGCATTGTTCTGGTCATTTTTGGGTCAGTATTTTTGCGGCTATTTTAGGCCTATTTTTGGTGCATTTGTTGGGGGAATTTTGCTCATTTTTGGCCAATTTGGTGCAATTTTGGGGTATATTTTTGGGTATTTGGGCTATTTTTGGGTTATTTTTCAGCATTTGGCTATTTTGGGAGCTATTCTGGGTCTTTTTCGCATGACATTTTGCTCATATTTGGGTTCAGTTTTTGAGTCATTTTGGAGCTTAATTTTCTGGTATTTTTGGGCATATTTGGTCATTGTTGGTCATTTTTTGGGGCCATTTTTGAGTCATTTTTGTGTGTATTTTTGGGTCATTTTTGGGGTCATTTTTTGGGAATATTTAGGTCATTTTCGAGGCCATTTTTTAGTAATTTTTAAGCGATTTTTAAATTATTTTTGGGTCATTTTTGGGTGAGTTTTGGGCTGTTTTGGGCCTTTTTGTGGGTCATTTATAGGGGAAATTTTGGATTATTTTACGGCCAATTATGAGTCATTTTTGGGGCCATTTTTGGAGCCATGTTGGGCCTATTTTTGGGTCAGTTATAGGAGGAATTTCGGGGTTATTTTACGGCCAACTTTGGGTCATATTTGGGGCCATTTTAAGGTCATTTTGGGGCTATTTTTGCGTCAATTTTGGGTCATTTTTGGGTCTATTTTTGGGTCATTTTTGGGTCATTTGTGGGGCCATTTTTGGGTCATTTGTGGGGCCATTTTTGGGTCATTCTTGGGGCGTTTCTGAGTCATTTTCTGGGCTATTATGGGCCCATATTTGGGTCAATTTTTGTGTCATTTTTGGAGCAAATTTTGGCCATTTTTGGGTTTATTATTGGGCCATTTTTGGGACTATTTTTGTTCAATTTTTTTGTGATTTATAAGGGGAAGTTCTGGGTTGTTTTACGGCAAATTTTTGGGTCATTTTTGGGGCTATTTTTGGGGCTATTTTGGGGTCATTTTTGGGTCTATTTTCGGGGCCATTTCTGGGTCGTTTTCGAGGCCATTTTGGGCCCATATTTGGGTCAATTTTTGTGATATTTTTCGGGCGAATTCTGGGCAACTTTTGGGTAATTTTTGGGTAATTTTGGGGTAATTTTTGGGCTTATTTCCCTGTCATTTATAGGGGGAATCTCTAGGTTTTTTTACGGCCAATTTTGGGTCATATTTCGGGCCAATTTTGGGGCCATTTTGTGGCTATTTTTGGGTCTTTTTTTAATCACTTTTGGTGCTATTTATGGGCCAAATTTAGGTCATTTTTGGGGCCATTTTCCGGGCCATTTTAGGCTGATATTTGTGTCAGTTTTTGGGTGATTTTTGGGGCGATTTTTGGGCCATTTTTGGGTCATATTTGGGTCATTTTTTGGGGCTGTTTTGGGCCTATTTTTGGGTCATTTAAAGGGGGAATTTTTGGCTCATTTTACGGCCAATTTTGAGTCATTTTTGGCGCTATTTTTTGGGCCATTTTGGGGCTATTTTTGGGTCATTTTTAAGCCACTTTTGGGCATATTTTTGGGGCCATTTCTGGGTAATTTTCTGGGCCATTTTGGGCCGATATTTGGGTCAAGTTTTGTGCCATTTTTGGGGCGATTTTTCGGTCATTTTTTGGGTCATTTTTGGGTCATTTTTTGGGACTTCTTTGGGCCTATTTTTGGGTCATTTATAGGGCTAATAGCGGGGTTAATTTAAGGCCAGATTATGGGTCATTTTTGTTGCCAATTTTGGGGCCATTTTGGGGTATTTTTGGGCCATTTTGGGGTCATTTTTGGGCCATTTTTGGGTCTATTGTTGAGTCATTTTTGGGACACTGTTGGGTCATTTTTGGGTTATTGGTTTGGGCCATTTTTTGGTCAGTTTTGGGGCCATATTTGGTCTTTTTTTGGGTGATTCTTGGGGCTTTTTGGGGTCATTATTTTGTCAGTTTCGGGGCCATTTTTGGGCATTTTTTGGGTGATTTTTGGGGCTTTTTAGGGGTTATATTTGGAGTGATTTTTGGGGCCATTTCCGGGTCATTTTTGGGTCATTTTTTGCGGCTATTTTAGGCCTATTTTTGGGTCATTTGTTGGGGGAATTTTTGGCTCATTTTTCGGCCAAATTTTGGTCAATTTTGGGTTTATTTTTGGGGTCATTTTGGGGCTATTTTTGGGTTATTTTTAAGCCATTTTGGGGCTATTTTTGGGACTAATTCTGGGTCATTTTCCAGGACATTTTGGGCTCATATTTTGGTCAGTTTTTGAGTCATTTTTGGAGCTATTTTCTGGTCATTTTTGGGCCATATTTGGGTCATTGTTTTGGGTCATTTTTTGGGGCCATTTTTGAGTCATTTTTTGGTGTATTTTTGGGTCATTTTTGGGGTCATTTTTTGGGAATATTTGGGTCATTTTCGAGGCCATTTTTTAGTAATTTTTAAGCGATTTTTTAATTATTTTTGGGTCATTTTTGGGTGAGTTTTGGGCTGTTTTTGGGCCTTTTTGTGGGTCATTTATAGGGGAAATTTTGGATTATTTTACGGCCAATTATGAGTCATTTTTGGGGCCATTTTTGGAGCCATTTTGGGCCTATTTTTGGGTCAATTATAGGAGGAATTTCGGGGTTATTTTACGGCCAACTTTGGGTCATATTTGGGGCCATTTTAAGGTCATTTTGGGGCTATTTTTGCGTCAATTTTGGGTCATTTTTGGGTCTATTTTTGGGTCATTTTTGGGTCATTTGTGGTGCCATTTTTGGGTCATTCTTGGGGCGTTTCTGAGTCATTTTCTGGGCTATTTGGGGCCCATATTTGGGTCAATTTTTGTGTCATTTT
>JAVTVJ010001651.1:0-17263 GCA_034509425.1 Eopsaltria australis
CCCTCGCAGACCCAAGCTTCCACCGACAAGGACCCTGGCTGCCCATGCAGGGCCAAAACCCTCCTCCAAACTGACATGAAGAAACTGGGGGGCAGAGTTCTCTTTCTCAGAGGAAAGGGACACTTTTTGTGTCCCGGCCCTAAGGCACTGTGCTCCCTGACGCCACCTGAAATTCCGGATCGATCAAGATTATTCGCTGACGAAAGCTTCCATCCACAATGACTCTGGTTGCATTTGTAAGGCTAAATCCCTCCACCAAACCGACATCATGAATCTGGGGGCCTAAGTTTTCTTTCATGTGGAAAAGTGGCATCATTTGTATTGAAGTCGCCATGTCTGGGAGTCAGCTGCCGCCACTTAAAATTCGGCATGGAGCAAGATTCCTTCCCAGACACAAGCTGCCACCGACAAGGACCCTGGCTGCCCATGCAGGGCCAAAACCCTCCTCCAAACTGACATCAAGAAACTGGAGGGCAGAGTTCTCTTTCTCAGAGGAAAAGGATACTTGTTGTGTCCCGGACCCTAGGCACGGTGGTCTCTGCTGCCTCCTGAAATTCTGTATGCATCAGGATTCCTCGCAGACCCAAGCTGCCACCGAGAAGGATTCTGGCTGCCCTTGCAGGGCCAAAACCCTCCTCCAAACTGACATCAAGAAAGTGGGGGGCAGAGTTCTCTTTCTCAGAGAAAAGGGACACTTTTTGTGTCCCGGCCCTAAGGCACTGTGCTCCCTGCTGCCTCCTGAAATTCCGTATGGATCAAGATTCCTCGCAGCCCCAAGCTGACACCGACTAGGACGGTGGCTGCCATTGCAGGGCCAAAACCCTCCTCCAAACTGACATCAAGAAAGTGGGGGTCAGAGTTCTCTTTCTCAGAGGAAAGGGACACTTTTTGTGTCCTGGCCCGAAGGCACTCTGCTCCCGGATGCCTCCCGAAAATCTGTATTGATCAAGATTCCTCGCAGACCGAAGCTGCCACCAACAAGGACCCTGGCTGCCCTTGCAGGGCTAAAACCCTCCTGCAAACTGACATCAAGAAAGTGGGGGGAAGAGTTCTCTTTCTCAGAGAAAATGGACACTTTTTGGGTCCCGGCCCTAAGTCACTGTGCTCCCTGCTGCAACCTGAAATGCCGCACGGATCAAGATCCTTCCCAGATCCAAGCTTCCACACTAAAGATCTCTGGCTGCCCTTGCAGGGCCAAAGCCCTCCTCCAAACTGACATCAAGAAACTGGGGGGCAGAGTTCTCTTTCTCAGAGAAAAGGGACACTTATTGTGTCCCGGCCCTAAGGCACTGTGCTCCCTGCTACCTCCTGAAAATCCGTATGGATCAAGATTCCTCTCACACCCAGGCTGCCACCCTAAAGAGCCCTGGCTGCCCTTGCAGGGCCAAAACCCTCCTCCAAACTGACATCAAGAAACCGGGGGGCAGTGTTCTCTTTCTCATAGTAAAAACACTTTTTTTGTCCCAGCCCTAAGGCGCTGTGCCCCCGGACGCCGCCTGTAATGCCGCCCGGATCAAGATCCTTCCCAGAACAGAGCTGCCCTCAACTAGAACTCTGGCTGCAATTGTAGGGCTAAATGCCTCCAAAAACCGGGCATCATGGATCTGGGGGACTGAGTTTCTTTCACGCGGAAAAGCGCCATTGTTTGTATCGAAGGCCGCATGTCTGGGAGTTGAGAGCTGCTTGCTGAAATTCCGCATGGATTAAGATTCCTCGCAGATCCAAGCAGCCACCGACAAGGACCCTTGCTGCATTTGTAAGGCTAAAACCCTCCACCAAACCGACATCATGAATCTGGGCGCCTACATTTTCTTTCACATGGAAAAGTGCAATCATTTATAACGTAGGCCCCATGTCTGGGAATCGACTGCCGCCACTTCAAATGCTGCACGGATCAAGATCCCTCGCAGACCCAAGCTTCCACCGACAAGAACCCTGGCTGCCCTTGCAGGGCCAAAACCCTCCTCCAAACTGACATCAAGAAACTGGAAGGCAGAGTTCTCTTTCTCAGAGGAAAGGGACACTTTTTGTGTCCCGGCCCTAAGGCACTGTGCTTACAGAGGCCACCTGAAATGCCGCCCGGATCAATATCCTTCCAGACCCAAGCTGCCATCAACTAGAACTCTGGCTGCAATTGTAGGACTAAAGGCCTCCTAAAAACTGGCATCATGGATGTGGGGGACTGAGTTTTCTTTCTCATGGGAAAGAGACATCGTTTGTATCGAAGTCGCCATGTCTGGGAGTCGACTGCCGCCTGCTAAAATTCCGCACGGAGCGGGATTCTTCGGAGACCCAAGGTACCACCGAGAAGGACCCTGGCTGCCCTTGCAAGGCCAAAACCCTCCTCGAAACTTACATGAAGAAAGTGGGGGGCAGAGTTTACTTTCTCAGAGGAAAGGGACACTTTTTGTGTCCCGGCCCTAAGGCACTGTGCTCCCGGATGCCACCTGAAATTCCGTATGCATCGAGATTATTCGCTGACGCAAGCTGCCATCAGCCAGGACTCTGGTTGCATTTGTAGGGCTAAATCCCTCCACCAGACCGACATCATGAATCTAGGGGCCTAAATTTTCTTTCACGTGGAAAAGTGCCATCATTGGTATCGTAGGCCTCATGTCTGGGAGTCAAATGCCGCCACATAAAATTCGGCATGGAGCAAGATTCCTCGCAGACCCAAGCTGCCACCGACAAGGACCCCGGCTGCCCTTGCAAGACCAAAACCCTCCTCCAAACTGACATCATGAATCTGGGGGCCTAAGTTATCTTTCACATGGAAAAGTGGCATCATTTATATCGTAGGCCCCATGTCTGGCAGTCGACTGCTGCCACTTGAAATTCTGCATGGATCAAGATTCCTCGCAGACCCAAGCAGCCACCGAGAAGGACCCTGGCTACCCTTGCAGGGCCAAAACCCTCCTCCAAACTGACATCAAGAAAGTGGGGGCCAGAGTTCTCTTTCTCAGCGGAAAAGGACACTTGTTGTGTCCCGGCCCTTAGGCACTGTGCTCCCTGCTCTCTCCTGAAATTCTGTATGTATCAAGATTCCTCGCAGACACAAGCTGCCACCAACAAGGACACTGGCTGCCCTTGCAGGGCCAAAACCATCCTCCAAACTGACATCAAGAAACTGGGGGGCAGAGTTCTCTTTCTCAGAGAAAACGGACACTTTTTGTGTCCCGGCCCTAAGGCACTGTTCTCCCGGACGCCACCTGAAATTCCGTATGGATCAAGATCCTTCCAAGACCCAAGCTGCCACCGAGAAGGACCCTGGCTGCCCTTGCAGGGCCAAATCCCTCCTCCAAACTGACATCAAGAAAGTGGGGAGCATAGTTCTCTTTCTCAGAGGAAAGGGACACCTTTTGTGGCCCGGCCCTAAGGCACTGTGCTCCTGGATGCCTCCTGAAAATCCTTATGGATCAAGATTCCTCGCAGACCCAAGCTGCCACCGACTAGGACCCTGGCTGCATTTGTAAGGCTAAAACCCTCCACCAAACCGACATCATGAATCTGGGCGCCTACATTTTCTTTCACATGGAAAAGTGCAATCATTTATAACGTAGGCCCCATGTCTGGGAATCGACTACCGCCACTTCAAATGCTGCACGGATCAAGATCCCTCGCAGACCCAAGCTTCCACCGACAAGGACCCTGGCTGCCCATGCAGGGCCAAAACCCTCCTCCAAACTGACATGAAGAAACTGGGGGGCAGAGTTCTCTTTCTCAGAGGAAAGGGACACTTTTTGTGTCCCGGCCCTAAGGCACTGTGTTTCCAGACGCCACCTGAAATTCCGGATGGATCAAGATTATTCGCTGACGAAAGCTTCCATCCACAATGACTCTGGTTGCATTTGTAAGGCTAAATCCCTCCACCAAACCGACATCATGAATCTGGGGGCCTAAGTTTTCTTTCATGTGGAAAAGTGGCATCATTTGTATTGAAGTCGCCATGTCTGGGAGTCAGCTGCCGCCACCTTAAAATTCGGCATGGAGCAAGATTCCTTCCCAGACACAAGCTGCCACCGACAAGGACCCTGGCTGCCCATGCAGGGCCAAAACCCTCCTCCAAACTGACATCAAGAAACTGGGGGGCAGAGTTCTCTTTCTCAGAGGAAAAGGGACACTTTTTGTGTCCCGGCCCTAAGGCACTGTGCTCCCTGCTGCCTCCTGAAATGCCACATGGATCAAGATCCCTCACAGACCCAAGCTGCCACCGACAAGGACCCTGGTTGCCCTTGCAGGGCAAAAGCCCTCCTCCAAACTGACATCAAGAAACTGGGGGGCAGAGTTCTCTTTCTCAGAGAAAAGGGACACTTTTTGTGTCCCGGCCCTAAGGCACTGTGCTCCCTGCTGCCTCCTGAAATTCCGTATGGATCAAGATTCCTCGCAGCCCCAAGCTGCCACCGACTAGGACGGTGGCTGCCCTTGCAGGGCCAAAACCCTCCTCCAAACTGACATCAAGAAAGTGGGGGTCAGAGTTCTCTTTCTCAGAGAAAAGGGACACTTTTTGTGTCCTGGCCCGAAGGCACTCTGCTCCCGGATGCCTCCCGAAAATCTGTATTGATCAAGATTCCTCGCAGACCGAAGCTGCCACCAACAAGGACCCTGGCTGCCCTTGCAGGGCTAAAACCCTCCTGCAAACTGACATCAAGAAAGTGGGGGGAAGAGTTCTCTTTCTCAGAGAAAAGGGACACTTTTTGGGTCCCGGCCCTAAGTCACTGTGCTCCCTGCTGCAACCTGAAATGCCGCACGGATCAAGATCCTTCCCAGATCCAAGCTTCCACACTAAAGATCTCTGGCTGCCCTTGCAGGGCCAAAGCCCTCCTCCAAACTGACATCAAGAAACTGGGGGGCAGAGTTCTCTTTCTCAGAGAAAAGGGACACTTATTGTGTCCCGGCCCTAAGGCACTGTGCTCCCTGCTACCTCCTGAAAATCCGTATGGATCAAGATTCCTCGCACACCCAGGCTGCCACCCTAAAGAGCCCTGGCTGCCCTTGCTGGGCCAAAACCCTCCTCCAAACTGACATCAAGAAACCGGGGGGCAGTGTTCTCTTTCTCATAGTAAAAACACTTTTTTTGTCCCAGCCCTAAGGCGCTGTGCCCCCGGACGCCGCCTGAAATGCCGCCCGGATCAAGATCCTTCCCAGAACAGAGCTGCCCTCAACTAGAACTCTGGCTGCAATTGTAGGGCTAAATGCCTCCAAAAACCGGGCATCATGGATCTGGGGGACTGAGTTTCTTTCACGCGGAAAAGCGCCATTGTTTGTATCGAAGGCCGCATGTCTGGGAGTTGAGAGCTGCTTGCTGAAATTCCGCATGGATTAAGATTCCTCGCAGATCCAAGCAGCCACCGACAAGGACCCTTGCTGCATTTGTAAGGCTAAAACCCTCCACCAAACCGACATCATGAATCTGGGCGCCTACATTTTCTTTCACATGGAAAAGTGCAATCATTTATAACGTAGGCCCCATGTCTGGGAATCGACTGCCGCCACTTCAAATGCTGCACGGATCAAGATCCCTCGCAGACCCAAGCTTCCACCGACAAGAACCCTGGCTGCCCTTGCAGGGCCAAAACCCTCCTCCAAACTGACATCAAGAAACTGGAAGGCAGAGTTCTCTTTCTCAGAGGAAAGGGACACTTTTTGTGTCCCGGCCCTAAGGCACTGTGCTTACAGAGGCCACCTGAAATGCCGCCCGGATCAATATCCTTCCAGACCCAAGCTGCCATCAACTAGAACTCTGGCTGGAATTGTAGGACTAAAGGCCTCCTAAAAACTGGCATCATGGATGTGGGGGACTGAGTTTTCTTTCTCATGGGAAAGAGACATCGTTTGTATCGAAGTCGCCATGTCTGGGAGTCGACTGCCGCCTCCTAAAATTCCGCACGGAGCGGGATTCTTCGGAGACCCAAGGTACCACCGAGAAGGACCCTGGCTGCCCTTGCAGGGCCAAAACCCTCCTCGAAACTTACATGAAGAAAGTGGGGGGCAGAGTTTACTTTCTCAGAGGAAAGGGACACTTTTTGTGTCCCGGCCCTAAGGCACTGTGCTCCCGGATGCCACCTGAAATTCCGTATGCATCGAGATTATTCGCTGACGCAAGCTGCCATCAGCAAGACTCTGGTTGCATTTGTAGGGCTAAATCCCTCCACCAGACCGACATCATGAATCTAGGGGCCTAAATTTTCTTTCACGTGGAAAAGTGCCATCATTGGTATCGTAGGCCTCATGTCTGGGAGTCAAATGCCGCCACTTAAAATTCGGCATGGAGCAAGATTCCTCGCAGACCCAAGCTGCCACCGACAAGGACCCCGGCTGCCCTTGCAAGACCAAAACCCTCCTCCAAACTGACATCATGAATCTGGGGGCCTAAGTTATCTTTCACATGGAAAAGTGGCATCATTTATACCGTAGGCCCCATGTCTGGCAGTCGACTGCTGCCACTTGAAATTCTGCATGGATCAAGATTCCTCGCAGACCCAAGCAGCCACCGAGAAGGACCCTGGCTACCCTTGCAGGGCCAAAACCCTCCTCCAAACTGACATCAAGAAAGTGGGGGCCAGAGTTCTCTTTCTCAGCGGAAAAGGACACTTGTTGTGTCCCGGCCCTAGGCACTGTGCTTCCTGCTGCCTCCTGAAATTCTGTATGTATCAAGATTCCTCGCAGACCCAAGCTGCCACCAACAAGGACCCTGGCTGCCCTTGCAGGGCCAAAACCCTCCTCCAAACTGACATCAAGAAACTGGGGGGCAGAGTTCTCTTTCTCAGAGAAAATGGACACTTTTTGTGTCCCGGCCCTAAGGCACTGCTCTCCCGGACGCCACCTGAAATTCCGTATGGATCAAGATCCTTCCAAGACCCAAGCTGCCACCGAGAAGGACCCTGGCTGCCCTTGCAGGGCCAAATCCCTCCTCCAAACTGACATCAAGAAAGTGGGGGGCATAGTTCTCTTTCTCAGAGGAAAGGGACACCTTTTGTGGCCCGGCCCTAAGGCACTGTGCTCCTGGATGCCTCCTGAAAATCCTTATGGATCAAGATTCCTCGCAGACCCAAGCTGCCACTGACTAGGACCCTGGCTGCATTTGTAAGGCTAAAACCCTCCACCAAACCGAGATCATGAATCTGGGCGCCTACATTTTCTTTCACATGGAAAAGTGCAATCATTTATAACGTAGGCCCCGTGTCTGGGAATCGACTACCGCCACTTCAAATGCTGCACGGATCAAGATCCCTCGCAGACCCAAGCTTCCACCGACAAGGACCCTGGCTGCCCATGCAGGGCCAAAACCCTCCTCCAAACTGACATGAAGAAACTGGGGGGCAGAGTTCTCTTTCTCAGAGGAAAGGGACACTTTTTGTGTCCCGGCCCTAAGGCACTGTGTTTCCAGACGCCACCTGAAATTCCGGATGGATCAAGATTATTCGCTGACGAAAGCTTCCATCCACAATGACTCTGGTTGCATTTGTAAGGCTAAATCCCTCCACCAAACCGACATCATGAATCTGGGGGCCTAAGTTTTCTTTCATGTGGAAAAGTGGCATCATTTGTATTGAAGTCGCCATGTCTGGGAGTCAGCTGCCGCCACTTAAAATTCGGCATGGAGCAAGATTCCTTCCCAGACACAAGCTGCCACCGACAAGGACCCTGGCTGCCCATGCAGGGCCAAAACCCTCCTCCAAACTGACATCAAGAAACTGGAGGGCAGAGTTCTCTTTCTCAGAGGAAAAGGATACTTGTTGTGTCCCGGACCCTAGGCACGGTGGTCTCTGCTGCCTCCTGAAATTCTGTATGCATCAGGATTCCTCGCAGACCCAAGCTGCCACCGAGAAGGATTCTGGCTGCCCTTGCAGGGCCAAAACCCTCCTCCAAACTGACATCAAGAAAGTGGGGGGCAGAGTTCTCTTTCTCAGAGAAAAGGGACACTTTTTGTGTCCCGGCCCTAAGGCACTGTGCTCCCTGCTGCCTCCTGAAATTCCGTATGGATCAAGATTCCTCGCAGCCCCAAGCTGCCACCGACTAGGACCGTGGCTGCCCTTGCAGGGCCAAAACCCTCCTCCAAACTGACATCAAGAAAGTGTGGGGCAGAGTTCTCTTTCTCAGAGAAAAGGGACACTTTTTGTGTCCTGGCCCGAAGGCACTCTGCTCCCGGATGCCTCCCGAAAATCTGTATTGATCAAGATTCCTCGCAGACCGAAGCTGCCACCAACAAGGACCCTGGCTGCCCTTGCAGGGCTAAAACCCTCCTGCAAACTGACATCAAGAAAGTGGGGGGAAGAGTTCTCTTTCTCAGAGAAAAGGGACACTTTTTGGGTCCCGGCCCTAAGTCACTGTGCTCCCTGCTGCAACCTGAAATGCCGCACGGATCAAGATCCTTCCCAGATCCAAGCTTCCACACTAAAGATCTCTAGCTGCCCTTGCAGGGCCAAAGCCCTCCACCAAACTGACATCAAGAAAGTGGGGGGCAGAGTTCTCTTTCTCAGAGAAAAGGGACACTTTTTGTGTCCCGGCCCTAAGGCACTGTGCTCCCTGCTGCCTCCTGAAAATCCGTATGGATCAAGATTCCTCGCACACCCAGGCTGCCACCCTAAAGAGCCCTGGCTGCCCTTGCAGGGCCAAAACCCTCCTCCAAGCTGACATCAAGAAACTGGGGGGCAGTGATCTCTTTCTCAGAGTAAAACACTTTTTTGTCCCTGCCCTAAGGCGCTGTGCCCCCGGACGCCGCCTGAAATGCCGCCCGGATCCAGATCCTTCCCAGAACCAAGCTGCCCTCAACTAGAACTCTGGCTGCAATTGTAGGACTAAATGCCTCCAAAAACCGGGCATCATGGATCTGGGGGACTGAGTTTCTTTCACGCGGAAAAGCGCCATTGTTTGTATCGAAGGCCGCATGTCTGGGAGTTGAGAGCTGCTTGCTGAAATTCCGCATGGATTAAGATTCCTCGCAGATCCAAGCAGCCACCGACAAGGACCCTTGCTGCATTTGTAAGGCTAAAACCCTCCACCAAACCGACATCATGAATCTGGGCGCCTACATTTTCTTTCACATGGAAAAGTGCAATCATTTATAACGTAGGCCCCATGTCTGGGAATCGACTGCCGCCACTTCAAATGCTGCACGGATCAAGATCCCTCGCAGACCCAAGCTTCCACCGACAAGAACCCTGGCTGCCCTTGCAGGGCCAAAACCCTCCTCCAAACTGACATCAAGAAACTGGAAGGCAGAGTTCTCTTTCTCAGAGGAAAGGGACACTTTTTGTGTCCCGGCCCTAAGGCACTGTGCTTACAGAGGCCACCTGAAATGCCGCCCGGATCAATATCCTTCCAGACCCAAGCTGCCATCAACTAGAACTCTGGCTGGAATTGTAGGACTAAAGGCCTCCTAAAAACTGGCATCATGGATGTGGGGGACTGAGTTTTCTTTCTCATGGGAAAGAGACATCGTTTGTATCGAAGTCGCCATGTCTGGGAGTCGAATGCCGCCAGCTAAAATTCCGCACGGAGCGGGATTCTTCGGAGACCCAAGGTACCACCGAGAAGGACCCTGGCTGCCCTTGCAAGGCCAAAACCCTCCTCGAAACTTACATGAAGAAAGTGGGGGGCAGAGTTTACTTTCTCAGAGGAAAGGGACACTTTTTGTGTCCCGGCCCTAAGGCACTGTGCTCCCGGATGCCACCTGAAATTCCGTATGCATCGAGATTATTCGCTGACGCAAGCTGCCATCAGCCAGGACTCTGGTTGCATTTGTAGGGCTAAATCCCTCCACCAGACCGACATCATGAATCTAGGGGCCTAAATTTTCTTTCACGTGGAAAAGTGCCATCATTGGTATCGTAGGCCTCATGTCTGGGAGTCAAATGCCGCCACTTAAAATTCGGCATGGAGCAAGATTCCTCGCAGACCCAAGCTGCCACCGACAAGGACCCCGGCTGCCCTTGCAAGACCAAAACCCTCCTCCAAACTGACATCATGAATCTGGGGGCCTAAGTTATCTTTCACATGGAAAAGTGGCATCATTTATACCGTAGGCCCCATGTCTGGCAGTCGACTGCTGCCACTTGAAATTCTGCATGGATCAAGATCCCTCGCAGACCCAAGCAGCCACCGAGAAGGACCCTGGCTACCCTTGCAGGGCCAAAACCCTCCTCCAAACTGACATCAAGAAAGTGGGGGCCAGAGTTCTCTTTCTCAGCGGAAAAGGACACTTGTTGTGTCCCGGCCCTTAGGCACTGTGCTCCCTGCTGCCTCCTGAAATTCTGTATGTATCAAGATTCCTCGCAGACCCAAGCTGCCACCAACAAGGACCCTGGCTGCCCTTGCAGGGCCAAAACCCTCCTCCAAACTGACATCAAGAAACTGGGGGGCAGAGTTCTCTTTCTCAGAGAAAAGGGACACTTTTTGTGTCCCGGCCCTAAGGCACTGTTCTCCCGGACGCCACCTGAAATTCCGTATGGATCAAGATCCTTCCAAGACCCAAGCTGCCACCGAGAAGGACCCTGGCTGCCCTTGCAGGGCCAAATCCCTCCTCCAAACTGACATCAAGAAAGTGGGGAGCATAGTTCTCTTTCTCAGAGGAAAGGGACACCTTTTGTGGCCCGGCCCTAAGGCACTGTGCTCCTGGATGCCTCCTGAAAATCCTTATGGATCAAGATTCCTCGCAGACCCAAGCTGCCACCGACTAGGACCCTGGCTGCATTTGTAAGGCTAAAACCCTCCACCAAACCGACATCATGAATCGGGGGGCTTAAGTTTTCTTTCACATGGAAAAGTGCCATCATTTATAACTTAGCCCCATGTCTGGGAGTCGACTGATGCCACTTCAAATTCCGTATGGAGGAAGATTCCTCGCAGACCCAAGCTTCCGCCGACTAAGACCCTGGCTGCCCTTGCAGGGCCAAAACCCTCCTCCAAACTGACATGAAGAAACTGGGGGGCAGAGTTCTCTTTCTCAGAGAAAAGGGACACATTTTGTGTCCCGCCCTTAAGGCACTGTGCTCCCGGACGTCACCTGAAATGCCGCCTGGATCAAGATCCTTCCCAGACCCAAGCTGCCATCAACTAGAACTCTGGCCGCAATTGTAGGGCTAAATGCCTCCTAAAAACTGGCATCATGGATCTGGGGGACTGAGTTTTCTTTTACGTGGAAAAGCGCCATTGTTTGTATCGAAAGACCCATGTCTGGGAGTTGAGAGCAGCTTGCTGAAATTCCGCATGGATTAAGATTCCTCGCAGATCCAAGCTGCCACTGACAAGGACCCTGGCTGCATTTTTTAGGCCAAAATCCTCCTCCAAACTGACATCAAGAAACTGGGGGGCAGAGTTCTCTTTCTCAGAGAAAAGGGACACTTTTCGTGTCCTGGCCCAGAGGCACTATTCTCCCGGACGCCACCTGAAATTCCGTATGTAACGAGATTATTCCCTTACGCAAGCTGCCATCAACCAGAACTCTGGTTGCATTTGTAGGGCTAAATGCCTCCTTAAAACTGGCATCATGGATCTGGGGGACTAAGCTTTCTTTTATGTGGAAAAGTGCCATCATTTGAATCGAAGGTCCCTTGTCTGGGAGTCGACAGACGCCTCTTGAAATTCGGCATGGAGCTGGATTCCTCGCAGACCTAAGCTGCCACCGAGGAAGACCCTGGCTGCCCTTGCAGGGCCAAAACCCTCCTCCAAACTGACATCAAGAAACTGGGGGGCAGACTTCTCTTTCTCAGAGAAAACGGACACTTTTTGTGTCCCGGCCCTAAGGCGCTGTGCTCCCTTCTGCCTCCTAAAATTCCGTATGGAGAAAAATCTCACACAGATCCAAGCTGCCACCGAGAAGGACCCTGGCTGCCCTTGCAGGGCCAAAACCCTCCTCCAAACTGACATCAAGAAAGTGGGGGGAAGAATTCTCTTTCTCAGAGGAAAGGGACACTTTTTGTATCCTGGCCTAAATGCACTCTGCTTCTGGATGCCACCTGAAATTCTGTACGGATCTAGATAATTCGCTGACGCAAGCTGCCATCAACCAGGACTCGGGTTGCATTTGTAGGGTTAAATGCCGCCTAAAAACTGGCATCATGGATCTGGGGAACTGAGTTTTCTGTCACGTGGAAAAGTGCCATTGTTTGTATCGAAGCCCCCATGTCTGGGAGTTGACAGCCGCTTGCTGAAATTCCGCATGGATTAAGATTCCTCGCAGACCCACGCTGCCACCTAGAAAGACCCTGGCTGCCCTTGCAAGGCCAAAACCCTCCTCCAAACTGACATCAAGAAACTGGGGGGCAGAGTTCTCTTTCTCAGAGAAAAGGGACACTTTTTGTGTCCTGGCCCTAAGGCACTGTGCTCCTGGATGCCTCCTGAAAATCCTTATGGATCAAGATTCCTCGCAGACCCAAGCTGCCACCGACTAGGACCCTGGCTGCATTTGTAAGGCTAAAACCCTCCACCAAACCGACATCATGAATCGGGGGGCTTAAGTTTTCTTTCACATGGAAAAGTGCCATCATTTATAACTTAGCCCCATGTCTGGGAGTCGACTGATGCCACTTCAAATTCCGTATGGAGGAAGATTCCTCGCAGACCCAAGCTTCCGCCGACTAAGACCCTGGCTGCCCTTGCAGGGCCAAAACCCTCCTCCAAACTGACATGAAGAAACTGGGGGGCAGAGTTCTCTTTCTCAGAGAAAAGGGACACATTTTGTGTCCCGCCCTTAAGGCACTGTGCTCCCGGACGTCACCTGAAATGCCGCCTGGATCAAGATCCTTCCCAGACCCAAGCTGCCATCAACTAGAACTCTGGCTGCAATTGTAGGGCTAAATGCCTCCTAAAAACTGGCATCATGGATCTGGGGGACTGAGTTTTCTTTTACGTGGAAAAGCGCCATTGTTTGTATCGAAAGACCCATGTCTGGGAGTTGAGAGCAGCTTGCTGAAATTCCGCATGGATTAAGATTCCTCGCAGATCCAAGCTGCCACTGACAAGGACCCTGGCTGCATTTTTTAGGCCAAAATCCTCCTCCAAACTGACATCAAGAAACTGGGGGGCAGAGTTCTCTTTCTCAGAGAAAAGGGACACTTTTCGTGTCCTGGCCCAGAGGCACTATTCTCCCGGACGCCACCTGAAATTCCGTATGTAACGAGATTATTCCCTTACGCAAGCTGCCATCAACCAGAACTCTGGTTGCATTTGTAGGGCTAAATGCCTCCTTAAAACTGGCATCATGGATCTGGGGGACTAAGCTTTCTTTTATGTGGAAAAGTGCCATCATTTGAATCGAAGGTCCCTTGTCTGGGAGTCGACAGACGCCTCTTGAAATTCGGCATGGAGCTGGATTCCTCGCAGACCTAATCTGCCACCGAGGAAGACCCTGGCTGCCCTTGCAGGGCCAAAACCCTCCTCCAAACTGACATCAAGAAACTGGGGGGCAGACTTCTCTTTCTCAGAGAAAACGGACACTTTTTGTGTCCCGACCCTAAGGCGCTGTGCTCCCTTCTGCCTCCTAAAATTCCGTATGGAGAAAAATCTCACACAGACCCAAGCTGCCACAGAGAAGGACCCTGGCTGCCCTTGCAGGGCCAAAACCCTCCTCCAAACTGACATCAAGAAAGTGGGAGGAAGAATTCTCTTTCTCAGAGGAAAGGGACACTTTTTGTATCCTGGCCCGAATGCACTCTGCTCCTGGATGCCACCTGAAATTCTGTACGGATCTAGATAATTCGCTGACGCAAGCTGCCATCAACCAGGACTCGGGTTGCATTTGTAGGGTTAAATGCCGCCTAAAAACTGGCATCATGGATCTGGGGAACTGAGTTTTCTGTCACGTGGAAAAGTGCCATTGTTTGTATCGAAGCCCCCATGTCTGGGAGTTGACAGCCGCTTGCTGAAATTCCGCATGGATTAAGATTCCTCGCAGACCCACGCTGCCACCTAGAAAGACCCTGGCTGCCCTTGCAAGGCCAAAACCCTCCTCCAAACTGACATCAAGAAACTGGGGGGCAGAGTTCTCTTTCTCAGAGAAAAGGGACACTTTTTGTGTCCTGGCCCTAAGGCACTGTTCTCCCGGATGCCTTCTGAAATTTCGCATGAATCACGATTCCTCACAGACCCAAGCTGCAAACAAAAGAGCCCTGACTGCCCTTGCAGGGCCAAAACCCTCCTCCAAACTGACATCAAGAAACTGGGGGGCAGAGTTCTCTTTCTCAGAGAAAAGGACACTTTTTGTGTCCCGGCCCTAAGGCACTGTGCTCCTAGACGCCACCTGATATGCCGCACGGATCAAGATCCTTCCCAGACCCAAGCTTCCATCAACTAGAACTGTGGCTGCAATTGTAGGGCTAAATGCCTCCTACAAATTGGCATCATGGATCTGGGAGACTGAGTTTTCTGTCACGTGGAAAAGTGCCATTGTTTGTATCGAAGCCCCCATGTCTGGGAGTTGACAGCCGCTTGCTGAAATTCCGCATGGATTGAGATTCCTCGCAGACCCAAGCTGCCACCTAGAAAGACCCTGGCAGCCCTTGCAGGGCCAAAACCCTCCTCCAAACTGACATCAAGAAACTGGAGGGCAGAGTTCTCTTTCTCAGAGAAAAGGGACACTTTTTGTGTCCTGGCCCAAAGGCACAGTGCTCCCTGACGCCACCTGAAATGCCGCATGGATCAAGATCCTTCTCATACCCAAGCTGCCATCAACTAGAACTCTGGCTGCAATTGTAGGGCTAAATGACTCCGAAAACCAGGCATCATGGATCTGGGGGACTGAGCTTTCTTTCACATGGAAAAGAGACATCGTTTTTATCGATGGCCCCAAGTCTGGGAGTCGTCTGCCGCCTGCTGAAATTCCGCACAGAGCTGGATACCTCACAGACCCAAGCTGCCCCCGAGAAGGACCCTGGCTGTCCGTGCAGGGCCAAAACCCTCCTCCAAACTGACATCAAGAAAGTGGGGGGCAGAGTTATCTTTCTCAGAGAAAAGGGACACTTTTTGTGTCCTGGCCCTAGGCACTGTTCTCCCGGATGCCTCCTGAAATTTCGCATGAATCACGATTCCTCACAGAAACTAGCTGCAATCAAAAGAGCCCTGACTGCCCTTGCAGGGCCAAAACCCTCCTCCAAACTGACATCAAGAAACTGGGGGGCAGAGTTCTCTTTCTCAGAGAAAAGGACACTTTTTGTGTCCCGGCCCTAAGGCACTGTGCTCCCAGACGCCACCTGATATGCCGCACGGATCAAGATCCTTCCCAGACCCAAGCTGCCATCAACCAGGATTCTGGCTGCAATTGTATACCTAAATGCCTCCTAAAAATTGGCATCATGGATCTGGGAGACTGAGTTTTCTGTCACGAGGAAAAGTGCCATTGTTTGTATCGAAGCCCCCATGTCTGGGAGTTGACAGCCGCTTGCTGAAATTCCGCATGGATTGAGATTCCTCGCAGACCCAAGCTGCCACCGAGAAAGACCCTGGCTGCCCTTGCAAGGCCAAAACCCTCCTCCAAACCGACATCAAGAAAGTGGGGGGCAGAGTTCTCTTTCTCAGAGAAAAGGGACACTTTTTGTGTCCCGGCCCGAAGGCACTGTTCTTCCGAATGCCCCCTGAAATTCTGTATAGATCAAGATTATTCGCTGACGCAAGCTGCCATCAACCAGGACTCTGGTTGCATTTGTAGGATTAAAACACTCCACCAAAACGACATCATGAATCTGGGGGCCTAAGTTTTCTTTCACGTGGTATAGTGCCATCATTTATATCGTAGGCCCAATGTCTGGGAGTCAACTGCCGCCTTTTCAAATTCTGCGTGGAGCAAGATCCCTCACAGACGCAAGCTGCCACCGACAAGGACCCTGGCTGCATTTGTAAGACTAAAAACCTCCACCAAACCGACATCATGAATCTGGGGGCCTAAGTTTTCTTTCACATGGAAAAGTGCCATCCTTTATATTGTAGGCCCGATGTCTGGGAGTCAACTGCCCCCACTTCAAATGCTGCACAGATCAAGATTCCTCGCAGATCCAAGCAGCCACCGACAAGGACCCTGGCTGCCCTTGAAGGGCCTAAACCCTCCTCCAAACTGACATCAAGAAAGTGGGGGGCAGAGTTCTCTTTCTCAGAGGAAAGGGACAGTTTTTGTTTCCTGGCCCGAAGGCACTCTGCTCCCGGATGCCACCTGAAATTCTGTACGGATCGAGATTATTCGCTGACGCAAGCTGCCATCAACCAGGACTCTGGTTGCATTTGTAGGGCTAAATGCCTCCTAAAAACTGGCATCATGGATCTGGGGGACTGAGTTTTCTTTCACGTGGAATAGCGCCATCATTTGAATCGAAGGCCACATATATGGGAGTCGACTGCCGCCTCATAAAATTCGGCACGGCTCTGGATTCCTCGCAGACCAAATCTGCCACCGACAAGGACCCTGGCTGCCCTTGCAGGGCAAAAACCATCCTCCAAACTGACATCAAGAAAGTGGGGGGCAGAGTTCTCTTTCTCAGAGGAAAGGGACACTTTATGTGTCCCGGCCCGAAGGCACTGTGCTCCCGGATGCCTCCTGAAATTCCTATGGATCAAGATTCCTCACAGACCCAAGCTGCAAACAAAACAGCCCTGGCTGCCCTTGCAGGGCAAAAACCCTCCTCCAAACTGACATCAAGAAACTGGGGGGCAGTGTTCTCTTTCTCAGAGGAAAGGGACACTTTTTGTGTTCTGGCCCTAAGGCACTGTGCTCCCGGATGCCACCTGAAATTCCGTATGGATCTAGATTATTCGCTGATGCAAGTTTCCATCAACCAGGACTCTGGTTGCGTTTGTAGGGCTAAATCCCTCCACCAAACCGACATCATAAATCTGGAGGCCTAAGTTTTCTTTCACGTGGAAAAGTGCCATCATTTGTATCGTAGGCCCCATGTGTGGGAATCTACTGCCGCCTCTTTAAATTCTGCCCGTATCAAGATTCTTCCCAGCCCCAAGCTGCCATCAACTAGAACTCTGGCTGCAATTGTAGGGCTAAATGCCTCCTAAAAGCTGGCATCAAGAAAGTGGGGGGCAGAGTTCTCTTTCTCAGAGAAAAGGGACACTTTTTGTGTCCTAGCCCTAAGGGACTGTGCTCCCTGCTGCGTCCTGAAATTCCGTATGGATCAAGATTCCTCGCAGACCATGGCTGCTACCAAAAAGAGTCCTGGCTGCCCTTGCAGGGCCAAAACCCTCCTGCAAACTGACATCAAGAAAGTGGGGGGAAGAGTTCTCTTTCTCAGAGGAAAGGGACACTTTTTGTGTCCCGGCCCTAAGGCAC
>JAVTVJ010001652.1:0-15583 GCA_034509425.1 Eopsaltria australis
ATGTCCTTGAAACTCCAGCCCAGAGAGAAATTGTTTCGTCTAAATGACAGTAACAGAACACTAGATGACAATTTATGGAGTCTTAGAGTCATATACTAGAGCAGTCCTGATGTAGAAAAATAAGAAGTTAAAACCTAAGGCATCAGGAGGGTGAGCGAGCAACTCTTGTGGGTGCCTGGCTTTGGGCCAGTGTCAAACCATGACATCCTTTCATTTTATTTTCTCTCCCTTGTCCAGCTGAGGAGGGGAGTGATAGAGTGGCTTTGATGGGCATCTAGCCAGGGTCAAACCACCACAGTTTTATTGGTGGCTCTTGTCATGAATATCATGTTTTTCCTAGCCAGGATATACAGAACTGAAATTATATCCAGGCTGACGGGCCTCATCATCATTACCAGTTTTGCTTATTTTTCTGTAACATTGCTTTAAGTAACAAGAGATAATGTTTGAAAGGACAATGTTTTAAATGAGCTGGTCTGCAAAAAATTGACATGTGCAATAAGCAGTCTACCAAATCGAGCTGCTGTTTATGCCAAGCTATAAACACTTCGTTACCAAAAGCTGAGAAATACTTCTGTCTGCATTGGAAAGCCTTTTTTTTTTTTTTTTTTTGGTCTCTCTGTGCTGATTTGGCACAGCCTAGTTTTTAGTAGTGGGGAAGGGCCACAAAAGTAGCTTCTGTGAGAAGCTGCTAGAAGCTTCACCATGTTCGACAGAGCCAGTCTCTGATGGGTCTGAAGATGGACATGCTGCTGGCCCAATTAGAGGGGTTGGTAACACCTCTGTGATGACATTTAAGAAGGTAATCAAAAGAGCGGGTGGGCAATTTTTCCAGGGGTGGAGAGCGTCAGTGAAAAGAAAGAGGGAGAGGAGGTGCTCCAAACATCAGAGTCAAAATTCCTCTGCAAGTCATGATGAGGACAATGGTGAAACAAACTGTTCCCCTGTAATCCATGAAGTCCACGGGGAGTGCAGAAATCCACTCGCAGCCCGTGGGAAAGGTGCACACGCCGGAGCGAGTGGAGGCCAAAAAAAGCTGCAGTCCAGTGGGAGGCCCGGGGAGAGAGGGCCCCTGCTTCCAGAAACAGAGAAAAAGGGCCCTTGCTTCCAAACTAGAGCATCTTATTCTTAAAAGACCACCGCCTGTTGAACGAGCCATGACACAGCAGTTCTGCGAAAACTGTTTTGCCCATGGGAGGGACTCACAGCATAGCAAAAAAAAGGACTCCTCTCCCTGAACGAACTGAAAAGATCTCGGGTAATGAACTGACCAAACCCCTCCCCTCCTGCCCACGCCCTATCGCCCTTCGATGTCGGTGGGAAAGAGGGAGGGGCTGGGGGGAGAAAGGTGTTTTAAAGGCTTATTTTACTCCTCATTATCCTCCTCTGACTCTGTTAATAATAAATTCACCTTATACCTTTAGATTTGAGCCTGTTTTGCCCTTAAAATATTTTCTCTCGGTCTTTAACTCATGAGCCCTTTGGTTTTTTTTTCCTTCTCTGTTCAGCTATAGCAGAGGAGAGTGAGTGAACAGTTTTCGTGAGTGCCTGACATTTGGTCAGTGTCAAACCATGACACTTTCTGAAGTGTGTATGCACAAATCATCTTTGTACAGAACAAAAAACATTTTCTTAGTTCAGGTGAATAAATGAATGTTGTTAAGTTCACCTTGACTCCACCTCCCCAGGATGTCAGAAGGGAGAAAATAAGATGAAAAATTAATGAGTCAAGATAAAAGCAGTTTAATAATGAAAAGCAAAGGCTGCAGGTGAAAACAAAGGAAAACAAAAAAATAATATTCTCTACTTCCCATCAGCAGGCAATGTCTAGTCACTTCCTGTGAAGAAGGGCCTCAGTATGCATAGTGGTTGCTTTACAAGACAATTGCCTTGGTAATTAATGCCCTTCCCTACTACTTTCTCTTAGCTTTTATTCCTTCAGTCAGTTTGGGTCAGGGGTTCTGACTATGTCCCCTCCCAACCTCTTTCCCACCCCAAGTGTACTGTCCTTTGGAGGGAGGGGTTTGGAGAGATACCCTTGATTCCACCAGTGCTGCTGAGCAGCAGCCAAAACACTAGTGTGTTCTCAACACATTTCTGGCTCCCAATGCTAAGCACAGCACTGAGGGCTGCTAAGGGAAATTATTCCAGCTCAGCCAGAACCAATACACTCTATAGCTCTTTGTTAAAGACATTTTTGATGCTAGAGTCTGAAATAGATTTATTGGCACAGATAAATTATGGTATCTGGTAGCTCAAACTAGGTGCCTGAAAAGAGGGGCCATGAACAAAGAAATCCCTGGGCAATTATACCCTTACAGTCTAAGCTCCCCATCCCTCATGTGACAGTCCAGACCAACAGCAATATGAGGGTCTGGCATCTTCTCTCTCTTCATTGGTTCACTCTTTCCTTACCAAGTGGTTGACACGTGGTAATCTTCACACTGGTTAGATCACTTTTGGTGGGGGTTACAGTTGTTCTGTAGTCCATGTTGTAATATGGCTGTTACAGTTCTTATACCATGATCTACGGGCTGCCCACTCTTAGCTTATTAATTTTTAAGTAATATTTAAGCTGATAGCTTTGTCTATTTTAGCTGCTATTAATGTTCAGATAGCTCCAGGTTTCAGTATAATCCATGTTTAACTTACACAACATAGCAACGTAGTTCAAATAAAGTTCAGTTTGGGGCCTCACAATTCTAGGTACTGTCAGGAAAATTAATCCACTAACACCAGAGGATTATGTCAAAAAAGGAGACAGAGGAGTCCTGCAAATTTATTCAAATAAAGGGAGAGGCCATGGGGCATTTCCCCTGGGGTCTCTCAAATTTTTGGAGGATGCAGCCTCCTTTTTATCCTAATTTCCCGGCTACATGTCCCTCTCTCTTTCCCCATTGGCTGAGGTAGTTGAGAGGTACAGGCTTCCTGAATTGCCTAATACCTAAGACTCCTTTCAAATGTGTACCTTCCCCCACAGTCTTTTCCTTGTGTCGATCAGTGGAATTCCTTCTGGAATTTATGGTTCTTCCCATTGTTTCTTTCAACTCTCAGTATCCAGTTTTATTTATCAGCAGACCTACAGTTTGTTTGTAAATGCAAATCTGCCTCATTCCATTAATCAATCAGTGGAATCCTCCCCATTGTTTCTTTTATCTCTCACTGGTAGTTTTATCTACCAGCAGACCCACAGTTTGTTTGTAAAGGCAAGCCCTTTATTCCTTTCACTACTGATGTCAAGCAAGCACTTAGCTACTTTGAAATAACATAAAATTTTCAACACCTTTTTCAATACCATTTGTCATCTACAAGTCCCACATAATTTGATCATAGAATGATAGAATATCTCAAATTGGGAAAGGACACATAAGTATCATCAAGTTGAACTCCCTGCTCCTTGCAGGACTCCCTAAAATTAAACCATATGAGGAAGAGCATCATCCAGACACTCCTTGAACTCTGACAGGCTTGGTGCTGTGACCACCCTCCTGGGGAGCCTGTTCCAGTGACCAACCACCCTCTCAGTGAAGAACCTAATGTCCCTGACACAGTTTCATTCCATTTCCTCATGTCCTATCACTGGTCACCAGGGAGAGTTTAGCACCTCACCCTCTGCTGCCCTCCTTGAGGAAGCTCCAACTGCAGTGAGGTCACCCCTCAGCCTTCTCTTCTCCAGGCTGAACAAACCAGGTGACCTCAACCACTTCTTCTGTCTTGCCCTTGAGGCCTTTCATCATCATAGTCACAGTCCTGTTAGAGCCTGACTGTAAAAGAAAGGCTTCAAAAAGTGCTTTGTCATTATATCTGTTTATCACAATCAGTCCTGAACACCTGAAAACTATATGTGGGATGGACTGTGAGTAGCCTGCCTTGAGGCCCATAAAAAGGAAGGCAAAACCGGTGCAAAACATAGAAGGGAAAGCGAGATGTGGAATCCCTGACCTTTGCCTTCCCCCCGCCTCCCCCCCATCATGTGCTGCTAGACACCCTGGGGCCTCCTGGAGCCGACACTGCCAGCTTGAGGAAAACCCCCTGATCCTGCATCCTTGGACTGAAGTCACAAGTGAGTTGTGGAACCCCCTATCCCTTCTCCTGTGTTCCGTGGTGAGAACACAGCAAGTGAACCGAGGTTGGACCGAGCTTCAACTGTAGGGATTGGGCACTGCGCCTGCATTTCAGAGGATGGGCTGCGGCATTCCAGTCAAACTGCTCTGGAGGTGGGAGAAGGCAGATAAGATGCTTCAAATGGCAGAAGAAAAAGGGGCACAAACTGCTTTGCTCCCCCCTTCCTCCCCATCTCAGCATTAACAAAAGTAGCAACAGTGCGGTGGTGACCTATCCTATGCTTTTTAAAGTAACTGTAGGTTCTTTGAACTTTTTCTTTCTTTTTGCCTCTTTTACTGTTAAATAAAATAGATCAATTTTTTTGGTATCAACATTTACTCCTATTTGGTTTTTATCTTGTTTTTAGGAATATTTTGAACCTTCAAAGTTCTTTCTGTGTTATTCACAGAGAGCTAGTTTTCTTTGCTCTTCTGTGTTTAAAGCGGATTGTAACACCCCCTCTGGACACACTCTAATAGTTTGATGTCCTTATATTATGGTGCCCAAGACTACACACAGTACTGGAGGTGGGGCTGGACCAGTGCAGTGTAGAGTGGCACAATCACCTCCCTTGACTGGCTGGCGATGCTGTGCTTAATGAACCCTGGGACACAATTGACCCTTTTGGCTGTCAGGGCACACTGCTGTCCCGGTTTGAAAGACAGGTGTCTGTTAAGGAAGGCAGGAGCCTCCCTTGGAATGGGAAACTGTAACCCCTCTCCCTCCGAACTATTATAAATTTGAAATCAAGAGGCTCTCAGGCAAAGATATGGGAATAGGAATAACAGTTCTTTACTAATATCTAAAACAAAGCTAAGAAATAACAACAACTATAACGTTAACCAACAAACAGAACCAGAAACCCAGTGGCAGCCTGCTTGGCTTCAGGCA
This sequence comes from Eopsaltria australis, assembly GCA_034509425.1. Lineage (NCBI taxonomy): Eukaryota > Metazoa > Chordata > Aves > Passeriformes > Petroicidae > Eopsaltria > Eopsaltria australis. The sequence continues at coordinate 4,996 of JAVTVJ010001652.1, forward strand.
CCTTTCTCTTTTGGTGCAGTTCCAGTCACAGCCTGCAGGGGGCTCTGGGTGTGATGATTCCCCGGTGGCTGCAGGGGGCGCTCTGGGTGTGATGATTGATTCCCCGGTGGCTGCAGGGGGCGCTCTGGGTGTGGTGATTCCCCAGTGCCTGCAGGGGGCGCTCCAGCGTGAGCTCAGGTAGCACACGGCAAATGGCAGCTGCCCGAGGCACAGAGGGATGGAGGAGAGCCCTTGCTCCACAGACCCTCGGGGGGCAGCTGGTGTCAGTGCCACAGCAGGATCCCCAGACACGGGGAGCTGGGACGGTAAGGGGTCTCCACGTGCAGGGGGGAAACCCCGCCACAATGTAGCAAGGGAACTCGGAGCGGCGAGGAGGAGCGGGGGGAGAGACAGGCTGGTGGCAGGCAGCTCCCGATGGGCAAGGAGGAAAAAGACTCACAGCAGACAGACCGGCAGCTCCGCGCTGGCTTCTCAGGGGGCCGTGGGTTCAGCAGACAGCAGCTCCGACCGTCCAGCTCCGAGGGTCCCGAGCAAGAGAGCGTGACCTCCCCCCTGCCCTTGCTTTTCAGTCTCTCCAAATCTCGCGTTGTCAAGCCTTGCTTCCATGAGGGGCAACTTTGCCCCACCCTGCCAAGGAGAAAGGCTCTAGCCTTGTGCTTTGTTTCTCTTAAGTACCCAGTCATTTGTGTCTTAGCAACCCATGGGAGAAAAATTCCTGAGGAAAAGAACTAAATCCAACCTTCAACATTCTCCACCCCGAATTTTTTTCCCATGCAAACACCTTACATCAAATTTAAACCTTCGAGGTATATACATACATGCAGATAGAGATACAAGCACAGTGTCATAAGTAGTTCACCCTAAAACAAGATCTCCTTGAAGTATGCATCGGGTCTCTCCATCCCTTTGCATCACCCACCAGGTGCAGCCCGGTCCCTGAGCAAAGACAACCCCCCAGATGGGATTGTCTTTACTTGAGGCAGAGTTTACCCAGTCTTTCCCAGCATACCTCTCATGTGTACTACTGGAACTTTATCTCCATCTGTGGTTCGCAAGGGGTCAGAGTGGGCAGGCCCGGCCTGGTTGGAGAAACCTCAGGTGTTCACTAACCATGTGGCCTTTGCTAAATTAGTCTCTCAGTTCTTGAACGTCCCCCCACCCAGTGCTTTCAAGGTGGTTTTGAGCAGGCCATTGTACCGTTCAACTTTCCCAGCTGCTGGTGCATGATAAGGGATATGGTACACCCACTCGATGCCATGTTCCCTAGCCCAGGTGTTTATAAGGCTATTTTTGAAATGAGTCCCATTGTCGGATTCAGTTCTCTCAGGGGTACCATGTCTCCAAAGAACCTGTTTTTCGAGGCCCAGGATGGTGTTCCAGGCAGTGGCATGAGGCACAGGGTAGGTCTCCAGCCATCCTGTGGTGGCTTCTACCATTGTGAGAACGTAGCGCTTGCCTTGGCGGGTCTGGGGCAGTGTGATGTAATCAATCTGCCAAGCCTCTCCATACTTATATTTGGACCACCGTCCACCATACCATAGAGGCTTCACCCGCTTGGCCTGTTTGATCGCGGCGCACGTCTCACAATCATGGATCACCTGGGAGATACTGTCCATGGTTAGGTCCACCCCTCGGTCTCGTGCCCACTTATAGGTGGCATCTCTGCCCTGGTGGCCTGAGGCATCATGGGCCCATCAGGCTAGGAACAACTCCCCTTTGTGTTGCCAGTCTAAATCTATCTGTGCCACCTCTATCTTTGCGGCGTGATCTACCTGCTTGTTGTTCTGGTGTTCTTCGTTAGCTCGGCTCTTAGGGACATGGGCGTCTACATGGCGGACCTTTACGGGTAGCTTCTCTACCCGAGTGGCAATGTCTTTCCATTCATCAGCTGCCCAGATTGGCTTTCCTCTACGCTGCCAGTTGGCCTTTTTCCACCTTTTCAGCCAACCCCATAGAGCATTGGCTACCATCCACGAATCGGTGTAGAGATAGAGCTTTGGCCACTTCTCTCTCTCAGCAATGTCCAGGGCCAGCTGAACAGTTTTGAGTTCAGCAAATTGGCTCGACTCACCTTCTCCTTCAGTGGCTTCTGCAACCTGTCGTGTAGGGCTCCACACAGCTGCTTTCCACTTCCGGTTCATCCCTATGATGCAACAGGAACCATCAGTGAAAAGGGCGTAGTACTTTTCTTCATCTAGCAGTTGATTATATGGTGGAGCCTCCTCAGCCCGGGTCACTTGTTCTTGCTCCTCTTCATCAGTGAGACCAAAACTCTCACCTTCTGGCCAGTTCATAATTATTTCTAGGATCCCAGGGCGGTTCAGATTTCCAATGCGGGCGCGCTGTGTGATAAGTGCGATCCACTTACTCCATGTGGCATCGGTGGCGTGGTGGGTAGAGGGAGCCTTTCCTTTAAACATCCACCCCAGCACTGGTAGTCCAGGTGCCAGGAGGAGTTGTGCATCAGTGCCAGTTACCTCGGAGGCGGCTTGAACTCCTTCATAGGCGGCCAAGATTTCCTTCTCTGTGGGGGTGTAGTTAGCTTCAGACCCTCTGTAACTCCAGCTCCAGAATCCCAGCGGTTGGCCTCGAGTCTCTCCAGGCACCTTCTGCCAAAGGCTCCAGGACAAACCATTGTTCCCGGCTGCAGAGTAAAGCACATTCCTCACCTCTGGTCCCGTCCTTACTGGGCCAAGAGCTACTGCGTGAGCGATCTCCTGCTTGATCTGGGCAAACGCTTGTTGCTGTTCAGGGCCCCAGTGAAAATCGTTCTTCTTGCGGGTGACCAGGTAGAGAGGGCTCACAATCTGGCTGTACTCTGGAATGTGCATCCTCCAAAAACCTATGGCCCCTAGGAAAGCTTGAGTTTCCTTTTTGTTAGTTGGCGGAGACATCGCAGTGATCTTATTGATGACCTCCGTGGGAATCTGGCGCCGTCCATCTTGCCATTTTACCCCCAAGAACTGGATCTCTCGAGCAGGTCCCTTGACTTTGCTTTTCTTGATGGCAAAACCGGCTTCCAGGAGGATCATGATGATCTTCTCTCTTTTCTCAAATACCTCTGCTGCCGTGTTCCCCCACACAATGATGTCATCGATGTATTGGAGATGCTCTGGAGCCTCACCCTTTTCCAGTGCAGCCTGGATCAGTCCATGGCAGATGGTGGGGCTGTGCCTCCACCCCTGGGGTAGCCGATTCCAGGTATATTGCACGCCCCTCCAGGTGAAGGCGAACTGAGGCCTGCATTCTGCTGCCAGAGGGATGGAGAAAAACGCATTGGGAATGTCAATGGTGGCATACCATTTTGCTGCCTTGGACTCCAGCTCATACTGGAGCTCCAGCATGTCTGGCTTGGCAGTGCTCAATGGTGGAGTCACTTCATTCAAGCCACAATAGTCCACAGTCAATCTCCATTCCCCGTCAGACTTGTGCACAGGCCAGATGGGGCTGTTGAAGGGTGAGTGGGCTTTATTGACCACTCCTTGGCTTTCCAGGTTGCGGATCATCTTGTGGATGGGGATCACGGCGTCTCGATTGGTCCGGTACTGCCAGCGGTGCACTGTCGAGGTGGCAATTGGCACTTGTTGCTCTTTTACTCTCAGGAGTCTCACTGCATTTGGATTTTCCGATAGTCCAGGCAAGGTGTTTAGTTGCCTGATGCCTTCTGCCATTGTATTGTGGACTTATTTAACTATATGCTGGGCATTTTGTCTATAAGGATATTGTGACAGTATCAAAAACTTTGCTGAAATAAAAATGTCCTACATCTACTTGTGAACAACTGAGACATGGACACTGACCAGCAGGGAATCTGAATCGTTTATTCAAAGAAGCGAGCTTGTTTTATACACTTTTACAAGACAAAGTATTTCCTTACATGGTAAATTCTCACTACATGACCTATCTCATGTTGCCACTTCAGCAACATGCTTTCTTAATGTTTTTCTATGGGATGATCACGTGTTGTTCACCCATCTGTCAACTTCCAGCAGGCTCCTCTCCGTAGGGGTCTGCTGCGTGACACCTCCTCCCCCCAAGGTCAGGCAGAGACCAGTTTCTCTGTGTTGCCATGTGCTTCTTTGTGCTGCTATGTGCTTCTGTAAGCGTGTTCCACAGCCTGGAGCTCAACTCCATCCCATCTCTTCTCACAATTCCCTCTTTTTTGTTTTAGACAAACAAGAATTATGAAATAAAACACTTCTAACATTAGAATATGTTTGGCGTACTGCCCAAACCAAATAAACTCCATTCTTTACAAAAGAAGTATCTTTCCTATGAACAGGGGGATGGATTAAAACACCCAATAATTGGTAACAGCACACATTTCCTCCCCATGAATGGAGACAGTGATTAAACAGATAGAACTTTGAGAAATAACTTAAAATTGTCCAAAACTTTTACTATTGCTCAGATTCTGCAGTTGCTGGGGATTCCTATTTCACCATGAAGACTTGGAGAGTCTTTTCCAGGTAAGACTCCTACGTTTATTTCGAAAGGGAGTTTTCCTAGGGTGACTTTATGATGCTGTATTGTACCCCTTACCGTCTGCTTATGCCGGATATTGAATTCTGTGCCTTTAAGACTAGATCTGAGAGTGAAGGGAGGAGGAAGCAGTGGCATGTAGTTTGTGTGTGCAGAAACTTCACTTTCTCTCCCGCATTCCTGGTGCTCACGGCTGTGTTTTAGCACAGAGAGATGGAGAGGTTTTTTTCCTTGCTTTTAAACCAGCTTCCAGTTGATTAGCAAATACAGTTTTTCTCTAGACTATGGCTTCATCAGGGGAACTGTTCAGAGTTCCAGGGTGTCTTAAGTTACAATGGTATGTATTCTATCACCATCTTCGTAGGATGTTGGGGCCGGGCGTGGCAGTGATCCTGATGGCCGCAGAACGTTTTACTAATGGGCCGGTTGTTAGGGCCAGGCGTGGCAGTGTTCCTGATGGCTGCAGAATAGTTTGCTAATGGGCCGGTCGTTGGGGCCGGATGGACACTTCACTCACCCCAAACATTGCAGATAGTGGCTCATCATCCCATTGTGAGATGTCCGGCCCAAGGGGAGGAACCAATGTATCCCGATCTGCATATAAACTGAGATCTGAAACACTATAAGCAGCTTTTTCCACGAGATTCCCAGAAGAAGACCAGACCCTTCTACAACACCACTGGACCTTCAGAGGAGAACTACACCTTTCTCAGGATCACTGCTTCAACAGAAGCGCATCTATCACTCCCAGAGGACTGCAACCACCTTCTAAGTGGACTACTGCCAACACCCTGACCGACAGGGTGTCAGGTTGTATTCTGACTCTGTCAACGTTTTTTTTTGTATTATTACATTTTTTCCTATTAAATTGTAGTTCTGACTTTGAGCCTCTCACTAATTTGCTTTCAAACTACCACATTTTTGGCGCCCAATGTAGGGCCAGGCCCTGAGGAAAGTCAGAATTACAATTTTGTGTTCTAGAAGCCACCTATTCACCATGATACTCAACATACTTACATGTGTCCTGTACCTTGCTCTGTATATATTTCCGCAGACAGGGAATTACCTGCCTGTGGTAATGCTCCTGTGTAGGCCGGGGTATCATATAAAAATTGCTTTACTAGTTTACTATGTCTATTGCATGATAACCTCCGAGGCAATGAACACTATTCCAAATATATACTCAATTTTGTTTGCTTGTCCTAGTCTGGGCTGCTACATCTGGGGCCTCCTCAACAATAGCACCCAGCCCCTAGGGGAAAGAGTAGAGAATAGTTTCTTTCAGCCTTTCAGACCTGACACAACAGTTTTTGAAAATATTGAGTTCCCTCTGGATGTCAAGGATGGTATAATCTTGATGTCAGTTCTGTTTTCTTTTCTCTCTATGACCTGCACCGTGTACACCATGCTTAGAGTCAGAACAATGCTCGATGCAGCACAGTATCCTCAGGATGAGGACAAGAAAAGCAGCAAAGCAACAGGAACCGTATCTAAACAAACTGTCATGGAGGAAAAAGAGACTGAAAGAAACGACAGAGTCTTCACACAAGCCATCACCAAGCCAGAACAGCCTAAGCCAGTAGCAGTTGCCCCCCTTCAGAAAAAGAAAACCAGGAGCAAATCAGCCCGCACAGCGACCGATGAGGAGGAGGCTGGACCTTCGCACCAAGCAGAAGAGACGGAGCCAGAGATCATCACTCGCTCTTTATCCCTGGGTGAGCTGCCTGACCTACGGAGGGAGTTCACCCGCCAGACAAATGAATCCATCCTGACCTGGCTTCTTCGCATCTGGGATGCTGCAGCCAATGACACCATGCTAGATAGAAGTGAGGCCAGACAACTTGGATCCCTGACCCAGGATGTGGTCATTGACCAGGGGATCGGGAAAACCCAAGAAACTGTCAGCCTCTGGCGGCGACTGCTGGCAAGTGTAAGGGACAGATACCTTTGTAAAGAAGACCTCCAGGTGCACCAAGGAAAATGGAGCACAATGGAACAAGGTATCCGATGCCTGAGAGAATTGGCCGTGCTGGAGATCATTTTCTCAGAAGATGAGAGATTCCCTAAGAACCCAGATGATGTCCAATGCACGTCACAGATGTGGTTGAGATTCGCACGACTCGGACCAGAGATATACTCCTGTTACCTAGCAACACTGCAATGGAGGGAAGGAGCGGACAAGGTGGGAGTACTGGCCAACAAACTAAGAATTTATGAGGACACTGTCACTGCCCCATTTCGCACCCATGTCTCATCTGTGGAAACAAAGCTGGCTGAGCACGTCCGGAACTTGAAAGAGAAACTCAGAAAGGAGCTGAAGCAAAAAATTCACCACATCTCAGCAGAACCAGCAAGGGTCTCTGCTATTAAGAGCCAACATTCCCCAGCCAGAGAAAGAAGATACACTCCACGAAGTAACCTCTGGTTTTTCCTTCAGGAGCATGGAGAAGACATGAGAAAGTGGGACAGAAAACCCACCTCTTCCTTAGCAGCCCGAGTACATGAACTGAAAAGATGAACAACTACCACAAGGAGCCCACCTAGAGTCAACACTGCTCCAGTCTCTTGTGGACAGAACTCTAAACAGTATAGGAATGATGATATGACCGATCCGCTTGAAGGGACCTCAAGAACATATTTACAGGAAGAGAGCAACGTGTACCACAATCAGGAATAGAGGGGCCCTGCCTCTAGCCAGGTAGAGGAAAGGGACAACCGGATCTATTGGACTGTGTGGATCCGATGGCCTGGCACATCTGACCCACAAAGATATACGGCTTTGGTTGACACCGGCGCTCAATGTACCCTGATGCCATCAAGGTACGTGGGAACAGAATCTATTTCTATTTCTGGGGTGACAGGAGGATCCCAGCAGCTGACTGTATTGGAAGCTGAAGTGTGTTTAACTGGGAATGAGTGGCAGAAACACCCCATCGTGACCGGCCCAGAGGCCCCATGCATCCTGGGCATAGACTATCTTAGAAATGGGTATTTCAAAGACCCAAAAGGACATCGTTGGGCTTTCGGGATAGCCGCTGTAGAAACGGAAGGCATCCGACAGCTAAATACCTTGCCTGGTCTCTCAGATAACCCCTCTGCTGTGGGACTGCTAGAAGTTGAAGAACAGCAGGTACCAATCCCTACGGCGACAGTGCACCGACGGCAGTACCGCACAGACAGAGACTCTATGGTTCCCATCCACAAGATGATTCGTAAACTGGAGAGCCAAGGGGTGGTCAGCAAAGCTCATTCTCCCTTTAACAGCCCTATATGGCCAGTGCGTAAGTTCAGTGGAGAATGGAGACTGACAGTGGATTATCGTGGCCTGAATGAGGTCACACCACCACTGAGTGCTGCTGTGCCAGACATGCTGGAACTTCAGTATGAACTGGAATCCAAAGCAGCAAAGTGGTACATAACCATCGATATTGCCAATGCCTTTTTCTCCATTCCTCTGGCAGCAGAGTGCAGGCCTCAGTTTGCTTTCACCTGGAGGGGAGTGCAATACACCTAGAACAGACTCCCCCAGGGGTGGAAGCACAGCCCCACCATCTGCCATGGACTGATCCAGGCTGTACTGGAAAAGGGTGAGGCTCCAGAACATTTGCAGTACATCGACGACATTATCGTATGGGAGAACACAGCAAAAGAAGTCTTTGAGAAAGGAAAGAAGATCATCCAGATTCTCCTAAGAGCTTGTTTTGCCATCAAGGGAAGTAAAGTTAAGAGACCCGCTCAAGAAATCCAGTTCTTAGGAGTCAAGTGGCAAGATGGACGTCGCCAGATCCCGACAGAAGTAGTCAACAAGATCACTGCTATGTCCCCACCTACGAACAAGAAGGAAACCCAGGCTTTTCTAGGAGCTGTCGGGTTTTGGAGAATGCATATCCCGGAATACAGCACATTTGTAAGCCCTCTTTACCTCGTGACACGAAAAAGAAATGATTTCCTGTGGGGTCCTGAGCAACAACAAGCATTCGAACAAATTAAGCAAGAGATTGCCCATGCAGTAGCCCTTGGGCCAGTCAGAACAGGACAGGATGTGAAAAATGTGCTCTACACTGCGGCTGGGAAGAATGGTCCATCCTGGAGCCTGTGGCAGAAAGAACCTGAAGAAGCTCGAAGATGACCACTTGGGTTCTGGAGTCGGGGATACAAAAGATCTGAGGCCAGCTATACCCCAAGCGAGAAAGAGATTCTTGCGGCTTATGAAGAAGTTCAAGCTGCCTCAGAAGTAATTGGCACCGAAACACAGCTGCTTCTGGCACCCCGACTATCAGTGCTGGGTTGGATGTTCAAGAGAAGAGTTCCTTCCACACATCATGCCACCGACGCCACATAGAGCAAGTAGATTGCGCTGATCACACAGCGATCCCAGATAGAAAACCCTAATCACCCTGAAATTCTAGAAATTATAACAAACTGGCCTGAAAGTGAGACTTTTAGATTATCTTCTGAAGAAGAGGAGGGGCAAGTGACACGTGCTGAGGAAGCCCCACCATATAACGAGCTACCGGAGAGCGAAAGACGATATGCCCTCTTCACTGATAGTTCCTGCCGAGTTGTGGGTGCTAACCAGAAGTAGAAAGCTGCTGTATAGAGCCCCACACGACGAGTTGCACAAGCTACTGAGAGAGAAAGTGGATCGAGTCAGGTCGCAGAGCTTAAAGGCATCCAGCTGGCTTTAGATATTACTGAGCAAGAGAAGTAGCTTCAGCTCTATCTTTACACTGACTCCTAGATGGTAGCTAACGCTTTGTGGAGTTGGTTGAATCGCTGAAGAAAAGCCAACTAGCAGCGCAGAAGGAAACCCATCTGAGCCGCTGAGATTTGGCAGGACATCACTACCCGTGTAGAGAAGCTGACTGTGAAAGTTCGACACGTAGATGCACACGTACCCAAGAGTCAGGCCAATGAAGAGCATCGTAACAACGAGCAGGTAGTCCAAGCTGCCAAACTGAGAGTATCACAGGTAGATCTAGACTGGCAGCACAAGGGAGAATTATTTCTAGCTTGTTGGGCCCATGATGCCTCTAGTCATCAGGGACGAGATGCAATGTACCGATGAGCTCGTGACCGAAGAGTAGACTTGACCATAGACAGCATCTCACAGGTCATCCATGGCTGCAAGACCTGCGCTATGATCAAGCAGGCCAAGCGGGTGAAGCCTCTGCGGTACAGTGGATGATGGTCGAAGTATAAGTATGGGGAAGCCTGGCAAATTGACTACATCACCCTTCCCCAAACTCACCAAAGCAAGCGCTACGTGCTGACCATAGTAGAAGCAACCACTAAATAGTTAGAGACCTATGCTGTGCCTCATGCTACCGCCCGAAACACCATCTTAATCCTAGAAAAGCTAGTCTTGTAGAAACATGGCACCCCTGAGAAAACTGAGTCGGACAATGGGACCCATTTCAAAAATAGCCTTATAAACAGCTGGGCCAGAAAACATGGCATCGAGTAAATATATCATATCCCTTATCATGCACCAGCTGCCAAGAAAGTTGAACAGTGCAACAGACTACTTAAGACCACCCTGAAAGCACTTAGCATGGAGACCTTCAAAAATTAGGAAGTGAACTTAGCAAAGGCCACCTGGATAGTCAACACACGAGGCTCCATCAATCGAGCTAGTCCTGCCCAGTCTGAACCCTTGCACACCGTAGACAGAGAGAGAGTCCCTGTAGTACACATGAGAGGTATTTTAGGAAAAACTGTTTGGATTAGTCCCACCTCAGACAAAGACAAACCTATCCGCGAGGTTGTTTTTGCTCAAAGAGGTGGTTACACTTAGTGAGTAATGCAGAAAGATAGGGAAACCCATTGTGTACCACAAAGAAACTTAATTTTAAGTGAGAACTGTGTGTAAAGCTTCATTGTATATGTATATATATGTATAAAGGGGGTATTGGTTTAGGTATCACATAGATAGTGATAGAATAAAGGGTAGATAATGTCTTAAGTTACAATGGTATGTATTCTATCACCATCTTCGTAGGATGTTGGGGCCAGGCGCGGCAGTGTTCCTGATGGCTGCAGAATAGTTTGCTAATGGGCCGGTCGTTGGGGCCGGATGGACACTTCACTCACCCCAAACATTGCA
>JAVTVJ010001653.1:0-74331 GCA_034509425.1 Eopsaltria australis
CAGCAACTTTTTGACTGCAGTGAGGGTGGTCAGCAAAACTTGGAAAGGTCCCTTCCACTTGGCTTGCAAGGGGTCACCATCTCACCACTTGATGTAGACCCAATCTCCGGGCTGGAACTGATGAGCAGGTATGTCCAGTCCTATTGGCCTGGACAACACGACAAATCTCTGGAGCTTCTGTAAAGTGGAACTCAAAGCCATTAAGTACTTCTGCAAATCAGCTTTACCTTTCACATGAATTTCCCCTGGGATATGTGGAGCTTGATAAGGCCTGCCATATAATATTTCATAGGGACTTATATTGTCCCTTTGCCTTGGCTGTATGCGAGTTCTCAGCAAGGCTATTGGCAGGGCTTGAACCCAGGTCATGGATGTCTCTTGACAAATTTTACAAATCTGGGTTTTGACGGTTCCATTCATACGCTCAACTTTGCCACTTGCCTGGGGCCTGTATGGTGTGTGCAGGTCCCAGGCAATTCCCAGAGCCCTGCTGACTTCCCCAACTACCGTTGCAACAAAGTGAGTTCCCCTGTCAGATGACATTCCTAGAGGAACCCCGAATCTTGGAATTATATGATTCAGCAAGGCTTTCACTACTTCTCTTGCTGTGTTGGTGCGACAGGGGTAAGCTTTGGGCCATCCACTGAAGGTGTCAACCAGTACCAGTATATACTTACATCCCTCTTTGCGTGGCATCTCAGCAAAATCAATCTGCCAATAATCTCCTGGGAGATCTCCTGTTTTTGTCACCCCTAACACAACCCGTTTGCTCGTGTCAGGGTTGTTTTTATGACAGGTATCGCACTTGCTGGTTATAGATTGTACGATATCCGTCATCCCTCTCCCTATTACTACCTTTCTGAGATGTTTTAAAAGATTTTCTGTTCCCCAGTGAGTACTTTCATGCTCTCGCTGGGCTATTTCTTGAAGGAGGAAGGGGGGAACTACAACCTGTCCCGTTGAGGTAACAGCCCACCCCCCTTCTTTGATCTCAGCCTTAAGGTGCTTGATTAATTTGTGATCCCCCTGGTCGTATTTTGGGGTAAACTCTGACAAATCTATTTTTTTCTGTGGTATCACTTCAAAAATGCCTTTTTCTGCAACCCCTCTTGCTGCTTCATCAGCAAAGCGATTTCCCAGTTCAGGGGCTTTCTTCCCTTTTTGATGGCCTTTGCAATGCATGATGGCTACTTCTGTTGGCTTCCAAATACTCTGCAGAAGTGCAAGAATCTGTTCAGCATGCTTAATCTCATTACCTTGTGCAGTCAGCAGGCCACGTTCCTTCCAGATAGCTCCGTGGGCATGAACAACACTGAAGGCATATTTGGAATCAGTCCAGATGTTCACCTTCTTCCCCTCACTGAGTTCTAGAGCCCTCGTTAAGGTAATGAGTTCAGCTTTCTGTGATGATACATCTGGAGGCAAGGCTTTTGCCTCTATGACTTTATCTGCGGTGGTTACAGCATAGCCTGTCATTCTCTTACCATTTCTCATGAAGCTGCTTCCATCCGTATACAGCGCCCAGTCTGGGCTCTTCAGGGGAATGTCCTTCAGGTCTGGTCTGCTAGAATAAGTCTCCTCTATTGTCTGTAGACAGTCATGTTCAGGCATGCTGTCAAGTAATGTGGATGACAAAAACATCGCAGGGTTTACCACAGATGTTGTTTTCAGAGTAACATCATCCTGTTCCAGCAACACAGACTGATATTTCAGCATTCTGCTAGAGGATAGCCAGTGATTCCCCTTTTGTTCCAGCACAGTTATTACTGCATGGGGTACATACACGAGAATGTGCTGCCCAAGGGTGAATTTACGGGCCTCCTGTATTAGGAGGACAGTTGCTGCCACAGCTTTCAGGCATCCAGGCCACTCTTGACTGCCATTGTCTAGCTGTTTTGAAAAGTAGGCTACAGCTCTTCGCTGGTCCCCAAGGTGCTGTGCTAGTACCCCCAGAGCAGCATTCAGTCGCTCATATGTAAAGAGTTCAAAAGGCTTATTCAAATCCAGCAGCCCCAAGGCTGGGGCAGACATTAGGGAACGTTTCAACTGTTTGAAGGCAGCCCTTGCACTTTCTGTCCACATGATTGTTCCCTTTTCGGCTGCCTTAAGGACCTCATACAGAGGTTTTACCAGCAGTCCATAGTTTGATATCCATAGGCGACACCAACCTACCATTCCCAGGAAGGCTTGCATTTCTCTCACAGTGTGGGGCTCTGGAAGGCGACAGATAGCTTCCTTCCGCTCTTTGCTGAGTTGTCGGTGTCCACGGAAAATCTCCAGCCCCAGGTAAACTACTGTTTCCCTGGCAATCTGGGCCTTCTCTCTCGAGACTCAATAACCACTCTCGCCCAAAAAGTTCAACAGACTTACGGTTAGCTGGATACACTCATCTCGCGTTCTGGTTGCTACTAGGATGTCATCAACATACTGAAGAACAAGTCCTCCTGGCTCCTGTTTCCTCCAGTCCTCCAGTTCTTTTGCCAGCTGGTTTCCAAATAGGGTTGGACTCTTTTTATAGCCTTGAACAAGACTGTCCAGGTGAGCTGGGCCTTCCTTCCTGTTTCAGGATTTTCCCACTCAAAGGCAAAAATTTCTTGGCTGTCCTTGTGCACAGGAATGCAGAAAAAGGCATCTTTAAGATCTAAAACAGTGAACCACCCTAATTCACCTGTTAGTGTAGTCAAAAGTGTGTAAGGATTGGCTACAACTGGATGTATGTCCTCTGTTATTTTGTTAATCTCCCTTAGATCCTGCACTAATCGATAACTCTTACCATCTGCTTTCTTCACTGGTATAATTGGGGTGTTTTACTTGGATTCACATTCCACTAGCAACCCAAATTTGAGAAACTTCTCAATTATGGGTGCTAGTCCTTTGCGACCTGCTAATTTCAAAGGGTATTGTTTTTGCCTTACCGGTGTAGCTCCTGCTTTGAGTGTAATATTTACAGGTTCAGCTCTTTTGGATCTCCCAGGGATATCATTGGCCCATACTATAGAACTGACAGCATCTTCTATTTCTTTGGGAATTCCTCCATGGCATTCCTGTATAAGAATAGCTGCTGCTTCTATGAATTTAGATTCAGGAATTATGACTTTCACCCCCCCCCATCTCTGGAGAATTTAATTTCTGCCTCTAATTCCTCCAATAAATCTCTGCCCAATAATGGCATTGGTGAATTTGGCATATACAGGGACTGGTGTGTCACCCAGTGTTTTCCCAATTTGAATTTTAAAGGTTGGAAAAACGGCCTTGTTTCACTTACCCCGGTGGCTCCTACAACATCCTCAGTCTCTTGGCTCAGTTTACCTTTTAAAGTATTTAATACAGAATAGGTCGCCCCTGTGTCCACTAGAAATTCAACATCCTCATTTCCCAGCTTAACTATAACTGAAGGCTCCGCTGGGGGTGATGCTCTTGGTTGCTGTCTATCATAATCCACAGCTAGTTCCGGAGCTGGGGGTGTCTTTTTTGTTCGTGCTGGACACTCATTTTTCCAGTGTCCCTTCTGCTTGCAAATGGCACATTGGTCCTCAGCTAGAGGAAAACGGGGTCCCCTCTTTGGTGAGTTGGATGACTTTCCCTCATTGTGGTTTTTCTTATGGTGGGGCTTATTCTGTTTGTCCTTATCTACTGAATCCCTGTTCTGATCTACTTGCCAGGCTATTTTCAACATCTCACTTATATCCAGTAACCCCCTTTTTTGCAGTTTTTTCCTTATATCATCTGTTGATTGGCCCATGAAAATGTAAGCCAGCTGGAACTTCTGATCAGGTGCTTCGAGGTTCAAAGTTGTGTATTTCCGTGCAGCCTCTTTAAGCCTATTCAGAAACTCTGTAGGAGTCTAATTTGGATTTTGTTTGATCTCGAATAATTTTGAAAAATTCACTGCTTTAGGAAGGCCACATCTCAACCCATAAACCACCCATTTCTGAAACTGCTTTAATTTTGCCATTTGCTCAGGGACATTGGGATCCCAGCCAGGGTCAGAGAGTGGGTATATGTCATGAGGCATCCCTTGGAGAGTTCCAGCTGCAATTTGGGCCTGTATAGCATCTATGACAGCTTTATTAACCATCTCCCTTTCTGTGCTATCTAGTAATTCATCCAGCATCATATTCAAGTCTCCCTAATCAGGGTTTTGAGCCCTTATAGCCCTCTCTACGTGTATGGCTGCTTTCTCTGGGTTGTCACTATCCTTTCCAACAGTCTTTCCACAGCTGCAGCTCTGCAAGAGAAAATGGTGTCTTTATATAAATCACTCCCTGATTTCCCACAGCCTGTCTCAGAGGCACTTCTAGAGCAGGCCCTTCCCTTCCCCCTTCATCTCTTTTTGATCTCGTGCGCCCTGCACTTGGACTAGCAGCACTTATAGCTTCTTGGGCTATTTTTCCCCTCCTCCCGCCACCCTCCTCTCGGGGACCATCTGTATCCACATCATCCCATTCCGTTTTAATCCCAGCACTGGCAGAGCGGCGGAGGGGGAATCCGAGATGGTCGTCTCTGTCCCCCCTTTTGGAAAAGTAATTTGGATCAGGCATGTCCCACCCGCTTCTGGTCAGGGTAGCTTTGCCCCTCTCCCCGATGCTGGAAGAGCGGCGAAGCTGAGATCGTGGGTACCTCCACTCATCCCAGCCTCGGGCCAGGTCAGGTGGCGGAGGCCAGTTAGGCTCCATCCCCGGTCTGCGCCCCCCCCAGGGGCGGTCAGGAGCCGGCAACCAGCCAGACCCCTCTCCACCCTCTCCGCCTCTTCGCCTGCCCCCTGTGTGGTCAGGGGGCCAATCGGCCTCCGCTCTCGGTCTGTGCCGGCCTCGTGAGCGGTCAGGGGGCGAGGGCCAGATGGCCTCTGCCCCTGCCCCATGCCCGCCGTGGGCGGTCGGGTGGTAAGGGCCAGCCCGCCTCTGCCCCTGCCTGTGCCTGCCCCGTGGGCGGTCGGGTGGGGACGGCCAGCCCGCCCCCTCCCCACGCCTTTACCCGCTTCCTGAGTGGTCAGGGGGCAAGGGCCTGCTTGCCCCCCCTCCCGCCCCACGCCCAGCCTTCGCATGGTCTGGGGGCCGGTCAGTCTCCGCCCCTGCGTTCGGAGCGGGCGGGGGAGGAGGGGGAGGGGGCAGTGGCGCCGGCTGCGCCGGTGGAGCCGGTGGGGGTGGGGGTGCCGGCAGCGGAGCCGGTGGGGGTGGGGGTGGTGGGCAGGCTGCGGAGCCGGTGGGGTGGGTGGGGGGTCCCGGCTGCGGACATCCATCGCCTGCCCCGAACTGCACCAGCCGTAATGCCGGCGGTGGCACTGGAGGCGATCCCCCCGTGCCCGTTGTTATGATCTAATTATTATGGTTCTTTAGAGATACCTCTGCCCGAATTAAGGTACAAGCGAGACCATATGCCAATCAATAGTATGGGTTTTATTTGATAGTAAATATGAGAGAGAGAGAGAGAGAGAAGAAGAGAGAGAAAAGAGAGAGTAGGGAGAAATAAGAAAGAGAGAGAGAGAAGAAAAGAGAGAAAAGAGAGAGTAGGGAGAAAGATGGGGGGACAGAGAGGGACAGGGACAAAAAGGTATCACCACTCCGTGGGTCCCATTGGTGTTCTGATGTCCTCTTCTCGGTGGTGGAAGTCCCCCCGAAAGCACAGAATGCCATGGGTTAATATACACTCAGGCCAGGTGGAAATGTCCAGGCTTGTCCCCCTGGGGGAGGGGGCAGCCTCTAGCAGCAGACTCTGCTTGCATCACATGCAGTCCTGTGGTGCCAGGCGTCTGGGGAGCACTTTGGGGGGTCTGTGATGGATTGTGACTCCCCCTCAGCTGCTTTTCACGTGAGAGTCCCGTGGATGTGGCTTGTGGGGTTGGGGAGGCTTCACAGCTGGGCCAGTTTGTGTACTGGAGGATGAGTGTGTATTGCCTCTGATCAGAGGTTACGCCATCCTCCTCTCCCCTTCAGCTGGGGAAGGGCTGTGTAAACGTGGCTTCTGTGAGCTGTGCTTTGCCCCCCACCCCAAACTCAGCCAGAAATGATTCTCAGTGCAGCTGGCGGCTTCAGCTTTTGTGGATGCATTCCTTTCCCTCAGGCTGAGATGATTAAACAATAGGCTTTTCCCTTTATCTAATCTCAGCAGTTTGACTCAGCTCAAAGTCCTAGTCAGGTATCTTCAGGGAAGCTTCTCCGACCAAAACTTTACATCAATGTTTGAGGCATGAACTATTTTCAGTCTCTGACAGCCACCCCGTGACTCAGACATTGTAATTAATGTCTCTTTCTCGGTGATCTTCAGTTTATGGGTTGTCCACGGGGGTGATACTTACATAGCGGATAGGAGAAAAGAGAGGAGAACAGATAGAAGAAGCAGAAGCAATAATACAGGTAATTATACAGCGTACAATAGCTGTTTCAATTATTAAGAATACAAATCTAATTGCAATCATTAATCTAATTTTCATTAGCTATTGTCCCCAGCCTGTTAGTCTCAAAGAGTGGAGTATGGACATCAGCTGGGAGTTGGGGTTTGCTTTTTGAAACTCGTCTTTGGGTTGGAGCGATTGGAAAAGTTCTGATGTTTGATCAGCAATTTCTTTTATCTTGGCTCGAGCTTCTTCAATTGACACTGTGGCATTGTGAACAGTAATACAACATTCAGTTTTAGTAATCTTTAACATTTCACATACACTTTGCTTTTTTAGTAACAACAGATTTAATGCTAAACAATTTTGTAAAGCTATTTTTTGACACGGGTTGGACTTGCAAGTTAAGCTCTCTAAATGCATGCCTGGTTTAATTACTGAGGGTATGCACCTGCCATGTGAGATTTTCTAGAGATAGGTTGTAGTTTTAGACTCGATTTGGGTAAATGGACAGGAGTACTATCCCACACTTTAAACTAGCATGTTGAGTTAAACTCAACTGTGAATAAAATTTTCCCCAAGCTAATTTAAGCGGTGCAGGATAGTCGCTTGTCTTGCAAGTCCAAGTGTCATTATAATTTATCAAATACATTTGGGGAGATGATGCGATTTTTGATAGCAATGTACTTTTCCCAACTTCCTCAGGTATGCCAGTTTTTCTGGGGTTCAGTGAAATGTTGACTTTTGGATGAGACATATTACACATATTAAAGTTACAATTATTTTTAGAAATGAAATGACAAGACATAGTGGGGTATAAATTATGTGAAGGGTTTCTTCTTCATTTTCTCGAGTTTAGATTTTTACTTGTAAAAGATCAGAAAAAAAACTCCATTCGCTCTCGAACCAGGTTAAAAGGACAGGATAATTTATTTTCTCTAAGGTTATTTTATAGACTGACTTCAGGACAATTCTGACTTTATACAAGACACAACACAAGAGTACTATAGGGGTGTGGGACCCCTCTAAACAGGAGTTTTTTTAGGTTTTGCACAACACAACAAACAGGAGTTTTTAGGCTCCGCACAAAGTAGGGGTGTGGGTCCCCTCTATTTTTAGGTTTTGCACAACACAACAAACAGGAGTTTTTAGGCTCCGCACAAAGTAGGGGCGTGGGTCCCCTCTAAACAGGAGTTTTCTGGCTCTGCACAAAGTAGGGGTGTGTGTCCCCTCTAAACAGTTTTTAGGTTTTGCACAATACAACAAACAGGAGTTTTTAGGCTCCGCGCAAAGTAGGGGTGTGGGTCCCCTCTAAACAGGAGTTTTCTGGCTCTGCACAAAGTAGGGGCGTGGGTCCCCTCCAAGCAGGAGTTTTTTAGGCTCCGCACAACACCACGTAACAGGAGTTTTTAGGCTCCGCACAAAGTAGGGGCGTGGGTCCCCTCTAAACAGGAGTTTTTTAGGCTCCGCACAAAGCACCAAGGAGAGGCTTTTACTACAACCACAGACGGGAGGGCCTCCCCACAAGACACAAGCAGCAGAATTGGCTTCAGGACTGAAACTTACACAACAAAACACATAAAAGGGAATTCAGGAAAAGTTGTATCAGAATTTTCAAGAGTTCAGTCTATTACAGGTGAGACATCAAGCTCCACAACCTTTTAGAGAAAAATTACAGTAAAATTTCAAAGCATGCAGAATTTTGGGAGAGGAGACAATACTATTATGAAAGGCACTTCGAGTCAGAGAATGTTATCCTGCCGACTACGCCAAAAATGTTACGATCTAATTATTATGGTTCTTTAGAGGTACCTCTGCCCGAATTAAGGTACAAGCGAGACCATATGCCAATCAATAGTATGGGTTTTATTTGATAGTAAATATGAGGGAGAGAGAGAGAAGAAGAGAGAGAAAAGAGAGAGTAGGGAGAAATAAGAAAGAGAGAGAGAGAAGAAAAGAGAGAAAAGAGAGAGTAGGGAGAAAGATGGGGGGGACAGAGAGGGACAGGGACAAAAAAGTATCACCACTCCGTGGGTCCCATTGGTGTTCTGATATCCTCTTCTCGGTGGTGGAAGTCCCCCCAAAAAACACAGAGTGCCATGGGTTAATATACACTCAGGCCAGGTGGAAATGTCCAGGCTTGTCCCCCTGGGGGAGGGGGCAGCCTCTAGCAGCAGACTCTGCTTGCATCACGTGCAGTCCTGTGGTGCAAGGCATCTGGGGAGCACTTTGGGGGGTCTGTGATGGATTGTGACTCCCCCTCAGCTGCTTTTCACGTGAGAGTCCCGTGGATGTGGCTTGTGGGGTTGGGGAGGCTTCACAGCTGGGCCAGTTTGTGTACTGGAGGATGTGTGTATTGCCTCTGATCAGAGGTTACGCCATCCTCCTCTCCCCTTCAGCTGGGGAAGGGCTGTGTAAACGTGGCTTCTGTGAGCTGTGCTTTGCCCCCCACCCCAAACTCAGCCAGAAATGATTCTCAGTACAGCTGGCGGCTTCAGCTTTTGTGGATGCATTCCTTTCCCTCAGGCTGAGATGATTAAACAATAGGCTTTTCCCTTTATCTAATCTCAGCAGTTTGACTCAGCTCAAAGTCCTAGTCAGGTATCTTCAGGGAAGCTTCTCCGACCAAAACTTTACATCAATGTTTGAGGCATGAACTATTTTCAGTCTCTGACACCCGTACGCAAAGCTGGGGCCACCATGTCCATAACGTCTGTTTCTTCCGTTTGCTTAGTCACTAGCTGCCTTCTCCTCCTCCTCACGTTTCCTTTCCCTTTTACAACCATCTCTAAACAGCCTTTCTGCACTTCATACGCCTCCTCTCTATTCAGTAATATGGTAAAAAGTTCTGCATATTTTAACTCATCAAACCTGCGCAGAGCTCACAATTCTACCATTAGCTCTTTGACTATTTCATTTTCTAGACTCCCAAAGCGTGGCCACACCCTCTGTCCTCCTAATTTTAACGTCGGCCAGACCTGTGTACAGAGTCTTATCAGCTCCTGTGTGTCCAGGGGGGTTCTCTTTCCAGTTAAATATCACCAGTTTTTCAATACCAGATCTAACGGCGAGTCTCCGGGACTTGCACATTCTCTGAAAAATTACACCCCATTTTACTTATAAAAAGAGAAATCGGCCAGGAAAAAAAAGTCTCACCCCTGGGACTCGCCTAGGTTGCAAACTACAGTCACTAACTAGTGGTAACTGCTTAGAAATGAGCCTTTTACAGCAGAACAGCACGCAGGAGAAAGCTTGTTAAAGTTTTCTCAACCGGGACTCGAACCCGCGACTCCCGGCTTTTCAGTTTTCTGTTCAGCACCTTAAACCACTGAACCACCTTGCAGTTGTGGTCCCACTCACCAACCTCCCATGCTTTAACTGGAGAGCGTCCTCTCCTTACCACAATTTTGCAGGAAGGGGATTAATTTCCCCCCCTTTTAGGGGTCTCTCAGACCCCCCCTGCCCAACTTTCCAACCTCCCTCCTGGTGCTAGCACAATACCGAAACACGTCTCCCCCGCTTTCACTCACCTCTTTCGTGCTTTCAGGTGCTGGGTCCTAGAGCCCAGTCACAGCCTTGGACTGCTGCCTAAACCCCGTAGGTGCCGGCGAAGGGGCTAGGCGAGATATTCTCAGCCCAAAACTGCAACTTTTCGGGGTCTCTATGGTCCCACCTGGGTCGCCAGTGACTGATGCCTTTTTCTGGTCTTAGGAAATAAAGGCTCAGACACGGTTGGAGGGTTGGGGGTCGTTTACCTTGGTATTTTAATAGGATCCCATTCGATGGCTTCTACCGTCCAGGTAGAACACATCGCAAAAAGCCCCCTCCCCCCAATAGAGTATACAATTAAAGACTCTACACATTAGCATATCTACCAGGAGGGCCCAATAAGGGGCCTGGGTGGGCTAACTTCTAGTTTACAAAATCTGTTCTACTAGGAGACCTTGAGGGCTCACAAAAACAGGGTGTTTGGTCTTCTAACTCTACGTGGTTTCAGGGGTGTTTAGTCTACCGGCCTACTAAACACCATGAAACCAGGCTAAACTATCACCTAAAGCATCACAAGTATGCATGCTAATACTTGTGAATATAGGGAACAGTGTAAGAAGTATTCAGAAGAAAAGCAGAAAAATCCTTCAGGCATCAACTGCTTATAAGTTAGAACATTATATTCCCTTTTTCTCACCTCTTTTAGACCATTATTTATATATTACAGGGTGTATTACAGCTGACTTTATCAACATATTTTTACAAAAGAACTTTCACCAGTGAAGCACTCCTCATCTCTTCCTTCTTTGAAAAATAAGCTTAGTTATAGTCATTAACTTAAAGTCTCTATGTTGTACTTTTTGTAGGTGCCTTTATTTTTATGCTCTTTCTGTGCGAGAAGGAGAAATGAATGTTTTTCAAGTCTTTTTCTTATATTAGGAAGAAACAGTTAATTTGTCTTTCGGCTGGGTGCTGGTCACGTGGCTTTCGCCCGCGTGGTTTGAGTGTTGTTAAGTCCGTGCCTGAACTGAAGGAAAAGAGCTCGTCCATGCTGACTCTCATTTAAGCCGCGTTTGAATCGCAAGGGTCTGGCGGGACCACGTCTGTGCTGCAGGGGGGCTGGTTTAAGCCCCCTTCTGTGCCGGAGTGTGCGGGGGGGCCACCCAGCAGAAGCTGTACCCGAGCTGCGGGAGAGGCTTAATTCAAGTCCTTTCTCCCTCCCGTGCAGAGATGCAAGGAGTAAACGAAGCCGCAGCCAAGCTGCAGGAGGGGCTCAGTCTGAGCTCCCTCTGTCTCTCTCCCATGCTGAGTTTGCTGCGGAGCTAACCAGGCGGGGTGCTCCCGAAGTCTATGGGGCCTGACCCCAAACCCTCTTCTCGCTGGGCCATGCCGCAGAGAGGGGGGGAAACCAGCCTGGCCCAGGCTAGGCAAACAGAGCTGACGAAATTTTTTTAGCCAAGGACAGCAAGATGAAGCAGCTTGAGTTTTC
This sequence comes from Eopsaltria australis, assembly GCA_034509425.1. Taxonomy (NCBI): domain Eukaryota; kingdom Metazoa; phylum Chordata; class Aves; order Passeriformes; family Petroicidae; genus Eopsaltria; species Eopsaltria australis. Next base: position 11,310 of record JAVTVJ010001653.1, read on the forward strand.
TCTCTCTCTCTCCCCTCCCCCTCCCCCCCACACCATGTGGGCTAGTAGCTCCCAGACCATGTGGTCTGGGAGAGACTCTACCCAATTGGTGCGGAGGGGAGGAGAGCAGCGTCTTTCTTCTGTGAACCGGAAGCCCTAAAGAGGGTTTCTTCAGGTGCTTTCTTGGTTTTATGAGTTTTTTAGGTAGGCGGAGTTTATGCTGGCTACCTCATTTCCGACTCCACCTCCTCTTTCTACACCGGGAATTTTTAATAGCAATTACCCTATGACAGCTCCATAACAAGTTTTCCATATTCCCTGGGACTGCCCAAACCTCTGGGTTCAGTCCAGTATTCACAACAGTGTTAGTTTCTCCATTACCCCCCCCACAACACCAACTCGCATTTCCAACTCCAGCTATTAAATGTCTTCCTAGCAAGCCACAATCACAATTAGGAATTATCAGAAACTCATGCTTTTCAAACCCATCTCGCACATTCAACAAACTCTCACAGGCATCCCCGTGTTACTGTTATTTGCCAGCAAAACTCAAATTAACACACACACATCTTTCTCACTTATGAAAAGAACATTTGAACAATTGTTCTTCATTTGGCATAGATAGAGAAGTTTTCGTGTGTTGTGGTGGTTCCAAGTCCCCAAAAAACCCTTTTTCCCCCACTAGGAAGCCCGGGGCTGGGGACTCCCCTGGGGCAGAGCCCGGGGTGGTTTGCCCTGTGGATGGGCTGGGCTTCCCGGGGGCTGGCTACCCTGTTCCCAATTGTATCATCTCCTTGCCAGTCTTCCCTTCTCCTCCCCCTTCCCTTCCCAGTTGGTTCCAGTCCCCCGATCCCTCCCTGGTTCATCTCTCGAGCCCATCAGTGATTGGTTTGTAATCCCTCAATAAAAGTCTGATGCAGAGGGTGCCCCAGGTCTTTCACCTGGATGCCCAGAGAGCTGGCAACACGGCGTTACGGTGTCTCTATTATTCCGGGCAAAAGAACCCTCCCGCGATACTCCGGCTCTTTGGTTACAGTGTCCACCTTAAAGGGAGGTGCAGCCTGCAGCAAGGGGCGAGACCCGACAGCAGTGAACCCGCTCAGGTCGGGGACGCTGGCTTGTAAACACTGTGGGGCTGCAGTCTGAGACCTTGGTGGGCAGCTGGCTGGCCCACGCCAACGGCCACACCCGTGTTTACTAGAAAACACACTTTTCAGGTGAGCTCCCGGTACGACAGCAGATCCCGACACCTTGAACAATTCATTTCTAATGTTTCATTCCTGGTGGCTGCCCCCTTCCCTTTGGTTTTGGGGATCCCAGCACTACAAGCTCTGTATAGCCCCAGGTGCTGGCGCAGCTCAGCGGGCGGGCACAGCCGACCATGCCCCCAGGGACGGACTGGGGCCAGGGCGTCCCGCAACTTCATGGGCCCAGGGAGCCAATGCAGCCCCTGCCCGTGGGGATTGACGGTATCAGGCACCGCCTGGCACTGAGCCCCAGCTGTCCCACAGCCCTGGCTCGGTCCCGCACCTCCCCCACAGATCTCCCAGCCCGCGCTGTCGGTTGTACCTGGCCTCCGACAGAAACCCCCCTGATGTCCTGAACAGCAAGCGGAGAAACCCAAATTCTCCACCCTGGTTAATGGCTCAGGGGTGGGGATGTAGGAACAATACCTCCCTGCTTTCCCTTTCCTTAAAGTCAGGAATATGAAAGACTTGCAGCCAGCCCTGTATTAGAATGAAGATTTTGAAGATCAGGCAGAGAACTTCTCAGTCTTTCCTTATCACAGAGCCTCTCGCTGTTACTTGCCTTAACTATATTTCTCCACACTTCCCTTATTGCCCCCTCTGGGCACGGATTGTCAAGATCCCTGCCCAACTTTCCCTATTGCCCTCCCTGGGCATGTGTCTTTAATTACCTCTGGAAGAATGTGTAAACCAACTCAACATTCTTACAAGGGATTCTTTGGAGATATTTTGGGATCGTCATCCCTTTAGCCAGGGCGCCTTCCCGGCTTTACCTTTGCAACCCTCCTTGGGTGTCTTGTATAACCTGCGCACCCTCCCTGGGTGCCCTTCCAGGTTTGTTTCCCAAAGATCCCATTTTACTCACTGGTGAGATTTTCAGCTGTCCTTCCCTGTGGACTCTTCATGGATGCCCCTGGTCCGTCACTCGTCTGTCTCCTGGACTGTCTCGGGCATCCAATCAATCGCCCGGTGCCGGCCAGCACCAAGGGGAGCTGATCACCGAAACTGGATGAGGCGCGCCTTCAGCTCCTCTCGCTGTCCTCTGCCCCGGGCGGTGGAAGGATCCCAGATCGAGCCCCCATTTGTGAGGAAATTAATCCACGAACACCAGAGATTTATGTCCAAAAAGGAGACAGAGGAGTCCTGTAACTTTATTCGAATAAAGGGAGAGGCCATGGGGCATTTCCCCTGGGGTCTCTCAGAATTTTGGGGGACGCAGCCTCCCTTTATCCTAATTCCCGGACCGCAGGCCCTGCTCTCGTTCCCCATTGGCTGAGGTATCCGAGAGGTACAGACTTCTCGGAATCACCTAATACAGATCCCCCCCCCCCTTTCCCAATGTATAATCCCCCCGCCCCTTGTCTTTCCCGGAATGGTCCTTCTTGGTTCCTTTCATATTCCAATAGTCAGTTTTATTTATCAGTAGACCTGTGGTTTGTTTGTAAATGTAAATTTCAATGGAATTCTCCCCATTGTTTCTTTTATCTCTGGGTGCCAGCCATATCTCTCAGACAGTTTGTGAAGACAAGTTTCTTCATTCCTTTCACTGCTCTGCTACATGCTGACATTGACCAGCATCCTCCCTGCAGCCCCCACTGCCTACGGCCACCTGGCCCGGACAGACACCCGTGGGGACATTCTGTCACAGGCTCCCTGGTTTCGGCCGCCTTACCCAGGTACCACTGCCTCCCCTTCCCCATCCTTCCTGCTCCTCCATTTATGACTACCAGGGGGAGATGAAATGTCAAAAATCAGGCAAACACCCACAGGCATTCCTGCTGTTCTTTGTCCCCTGCGGCAGATTCAGGGCAAATGTGCCCCACCCACCTGAACCCAGCACTTTACTTGCAGGCCAGTGGGGAACACCAACAGTGAGCCTGGCCGGGATCTTCGGCATCCTAGCCGGGGTGATCTCCTCCATGCTGCAGTCCGTGGGAGATTACTACGCCTGTGCCCACCTGTGTGGGGCCCTGCTGCCACCGAAGCACGCCATCAGCCGCGGCATCGGTGTGGAGGGCATCAACTGCCTCCTGGCCGGGGCCTGGGGCATGGGCAGTGGCACCACATCCTACAGTGAGAACGTGGGGCCCTGGGCATCACCAAGGTGAGCCTTGCTGCGGCGGCGTGGCTGTGGTGCCTCCCGGAGGGTTTCCCCGCGGGTGTGTGCACAGGAGAGTGGGGCGCATGGGTGTGTGCTGGACCTGGGCAGTGATCTTAGCCCACCGCCCGAAAGGCACGCTGGAAAATTGTGCCTGGACATTGGTGACCAGCTCAGCAGCACTACAAATGACTTAACAGAGGTGGGCACTGCTTCCCTTTCTCTACTTGTGGTCTGCATAAAGAATTAGTGCACTCATTCGTGGCACCTGGCCTAGGTAAGGTGGAGACCATGCTACATCTGAGCTAACCTGGACAGGAGGGGAGAGGGAGAGGAGAGGAAGGGAAAGGGAAAAAGAAAAGATTTAACAGGGCTTCAAATTCCACAGTTTTTATAACCCAAGGATGGCAGTCATGAAAGTTGGACTATTTCTTCAGGGTTATAAAATGTGATAGCAAAGGTTTGTGATTTTATGCCTCTATAAAGTTTTGGGAGTCCCTTGAGTATATTAATTGCTCTTATCAGGGAAAGAAATTTTCAGAGATAAGCTTGGCAATCAAATCGTAGATTTTTACTAAGCTTTGCAGTGAGAGGATAGGCTAACAGATATCTAGCTGCTAACTGGACAAAATTTTCAAATCACTGCCAAATAAGCAATGTCATGCCAGAAGAGCTGTGAGTCAGTAAATAAATGCAGAATTTAACTTATAGCTTCCACTCTATAATATTGCTTATTTCACTGGATTTTATACACCTCACTCACAATAACCATTTTTCACAGACTGAAATGTTACTGTTTGACTGTGGTGGCTGCCCCGAGCCCCAAGGGCTGTCTGGATGTCTGCATGGAATGCAGTTTAGCCTGTGTACATTGTTACTAGGAAGTTTGTGCATATTAACCATCTACCTGAGCCAATTCTTTCCTGACGTGTACTTTGCTGCATGCATTGTATGTATGAGATACTGTCCAGATTCATAATTACCAGATTACAGGACATGTATTCTCACAATGTATGCTAAATCCTCCAGGTGGGCATGCCATCCTTGCTGATTCAGGAGACGTATTTCCCTTGGATCCCGCCTCTGCTCACTGTCCACACTTAAAAGAGCTGAAAATACAGTGTCATCTCAGTCAATTTAAACCAGTGTAAACACTCTGGCTGGAGCAGATGGGGATGCTGAGAGCACAAGGCAGATTTAATTTCTTTTTTTTATGTGGGAAACATGCTTTTCCATAACAAATGGAAACACAATGACTTGTTTCTTCTACTTAAACAGAGATATCCAGCACCACCTGAGGAGTCTTTGGAGATCTCAGATACATAGAGGGGCTGACAGATAAGGCAAGGAGAAGCTGCCAAGATGAAACTCCTTACATGGCACCAGGCACCAATATTTAAACTGCTTGATCAGGCCCAGTATGCCAGTACTGAGAACTCCTTTCCAAGAAAAGGAGGATTTTAAAGAGAGGTAAAGGCCTCAGAGTCATCACATATTGTGGGGAACCCTGCAGTTTCTTCAACCTTAAGGAGGAGAAGTGATTTTATTGTTTTCCTGACATAATTGAAACAAACTCTAAACTAGTGGCTTCAGCAGAGTATGGTCACAGTGCTATCACTGGATTTGGTCTTTTGCCTTTAAGGCCAACTCCATATACATGGTAATTCAACATTTTAGCAAAATGAGAATCTGAATCTTTGTTCTAATCCTGAAACAAATAGATCTGTTGGCTTTTATTAATTAACATTTTGATGGTAATAGTGTCCCAAGGTTTAAGCCAAAGAATATAAAAAGCCCTCCTGATTTTATTTTGAAAGTCCACACCAAATATTTTTAATTTATCTTTTGCAATCAAGAAAGACTTAAAATATTTCAAAGGGACGTGTTTAAGAAATACTTAAAAAGAGACACTATTAGTTACTGAGAATGTTTTTGTTGAAAGCATTCACAGAAAACCTGTCCTGTAATTAGACATTCTTCAGATATTTAAAGGGAGGGATTAAAATATTTAATTGACTTATAAAATGTTTGTAGAGGATTACAGAGTTTTCCTGACACAAATGTTGTAAGTTCAGCATGATTCTTTAGGCAGTCCAAATTATGGTGTGGGCAAGGCATATCTTGACTTGGAAGTTTAACAAATATTGCTGCTTTTCACTTTCCCTATAAATGCCTCTTTCAACCCTTTGTTTGGCAGATACTCTTTTTCTTTCTTATTCAAATGCTCTAACAGATCTGAATGAAGGGCATGGCTTGGTGCTTCATCCCATCTTTGTTGTAGTGCTCAACCAAGAACAGGCTATCCTGACTCTTCCTAGGGGGAAAAAATGAGAAAAAAATGGTTTTGCTGAAGATAGATGTGTGATGAGATAGGGGCAGACCAAGACACTTCCTCACTTCTTGTTTCTTGGCCATAGAAAGGATATATCAGATCCCAGAGCTCAGGATGGAGCAGCCAGCCAGCTCTGGTCTCTGAAATCTTGGTCTCCAGGGAATGGAGGGATCATTGTGAGCCACCTCACTGAAAACCACTTTTAGATGACAATCCAAACTCTGGTGGAAGGATTGTCCAGTGAATTGACTGGGGGGTTGCAATGCCAGGCTTGTATGTATGCCAAGATATTTCTAGGCTAGAGCAAGAACAAGCAAGAACAAGTGGGGATTACTGTGCTCTTAATTTGACTTTTTAATTTCAGTTTAATAGCAAACTGCTGAAGTCCTGTCAAGAGTAGGAGAGAGGATAACACTGAGTAAATCGGTGTGGTGCTCTCAGAGTGCCTTTCATTATAAATATTTATGGTGCACAAATACTGATGCTTCCCATGCAGTGTCAGCATCCCTGCTCACCAGCAGCTGTATCCAAACCTGTTCCTGAACATGCCATGGAGTGCTAGGGCCAGAGCTGCAACCCTTGCCTGACAGGTTGGCGCTGGAGCCTGCCACCCCTTGCCTTTCTCCGCCGGTCGGTGTGTGACTGCTTCCTCTTTCTCTTGCCCCAGGTAGGGAGTCGAATGGTGATCATTGCGGGTGCCTGTGCCATGCTCCTGAGCGGCATCTTCAGGAAAGCTGGGGCAATGCTTGCCAGCATTCCTGTCCCTGTGATTGGAGGCATGTTCCTTGTGATGTTCGGAGTTATCGTGGCAGTGGGGATTTCCAATTTACAGGTAACAGCTGTGTGAGCACTGTTTCATCCCTGGTGAAGGGGACTTAATTTCATTGAAAGAGAGAATCGTAGAACAAGCTGAGTTGGAGGGGACCCATCAGGACCATTGAGTCCAACTCCTGGCCCAAGAGTCACACCATATGCCTGAGAACATAGTTCAAATACTTCTTGAGCTCTGTCAGGCTTGGTGCTGTGACCACTTCCCTGGGGAGCCTGTTCCAGTGCCCAAACACCCTCTGGGTGAAAAGCTTTTTCCTGATATCCAACCTAAACCTCCCCCGATTCAGCTTCATGCCATTTGCTGTCACCGGTCAGGAGAGTGAAGAGATCAGTGTTTGCCCCTCCGCTTCCCCTCATGAGGAAGCTGCAGACTACAGTGAGGTCTCCCCTCAGTCTCCTCTTCTCCAGGCTGAACAGGCCAAGTGACCTCAGCTGCTCCTCATATGGCTTCCCCTCCAGCCCCTTCACGATCCTCATGGCCCTCCTTTGGACACTCCCTAATAGCTTTATATCTTATATTGTGGTACCCAAAACTGCACACAGGACCCCCAGTTTCAAGTCAGATTCTTAGCAGACTGTGTCAGCTATAACCACACTGCAGCAAACGTAAACAGTTATATTGGCAATTTGTCAGGTAAAGATAAGAGGCTGTAACCAGAGGGGCTAAATTACAGAGGGCTCCCTGGTTAGGGCAGGGCTGGCTGGCACTGAGGACTGCAGGATCACAAAAGCCCCAGTGTTAGCGTAAGAAAACACATAATCACGGAATGATTATATGGGTGCTTTAATGAAGGGACCTGGGAGCCAGGGGTCATGTTGGACCTCAAATCAGGCTCTGCCTTGGGTCCGAAAAATGGTGACATTTATACTACTCTCTTGGATACATTGTTGTCGTGGTTTTAGTTCGCTTATTCAGGTTTGTGGCTAAATGCCAGCACACTTACCTAAATTTACTTGATTGCTTGTTGTGAGATAAGGATTAGGAGTAGGCAAAGCAGGCTCAAACTTTATAAAGTACAAAGAAGTTTTATTAATATATCTAAGACAAAGGGAAAAAAGAAAAAAACTCAAGAAAAAAAAACCAGAACAAACTCCCCAGACCACCCCTCCTTCCCCACCTCTCCATTTCATTCTCCCTGACAACATACAAAAGACAACACTTTGACCTCTAGTCAGTTTACCACCTCAGAAACAGCTCTTGTTCCAGTTCATTTAGGGAGAGAAGTTTCTTTTGCTTACACCATGGATCTTCTGTAAGAAAAATACAGTTTTTATGGGTCTTCTGCCTCACCATTAACCGCCGCCCGGAGCAAAGTCCAGCTTAATGGTGGATCTCTCCCACACCAGTAGCCTTCCCACAGCCACTATGGTGGGTTATGAACAGTCCACAGGGTACCTGTTTTAAGGATGCCCAGTTCAATTGCAGCAACAAAGAAAATCCCTTCTTCTGTGCTTAGCAGCACAGGTTCTCCTGACAACTCAGGTTCTCTAGCATTCTCCCCGGGACCAGGGCTCTGAGTCACAGCCTCTCCTCTCTCTTGGTTCTAGTTTCTCATCAGGCTGTACTTTTTCAACACTTACTTGTCTGTACTTAGGTATTTCAGTTCATTGGCTGCAATAAGAACCTCACATCCCCCTTTGGACTATATCTTCATATATTACAGAGAATTTATTAGCTCAGTCCCCAACCATGGTTCTCCAAAAGAGTTTTCAGCTTCACTCTTGAAGCAACTTCCCATGCACCCCCCTCTAGGTATCAGTTCTGCTTTCCTCACTGACTGTAAAGTCTCTGCGCTGCACTATGTAGATGTCTTCACTCGTTCCTCTCTCTGCGAGGAAGGATGGGTGTCTGTGAGTTTAGTCCAGGCATGGAGAGAGTTAATCTCTGTCTCTCTCTCCGGCAGTGTGAGGATCACGTGCTCTTTGCCGGGCTGCTTGAACAGGTCCCAGCTGGATGCCAGACGCTCTCAGAGTCTCTGCCCGGCTCTGCGGAGCTGGCTCGGCCTGGTAGGGCCATCTGGGCCCGGGATGACAGGGCAGGGCCTGGCCCGAGCTGGATGGAGTCCGGCCCGGTCCTTGCCTGGCCCGGCTCTCCCTCTTGTGTAGCTGACACACCGGCTGAGCTGGATTTGCTGAAAATTCCAATCGTTTCCTCCCCCATGCCTGCCCGGCTGCAGCGGCACGGCTGCCGTAAAAACCTCCCTTCCCCCCCCATCCCTCCTTTGGATCCCTTCCCCCCCCCCATCCCTCCTTTGGAAAGGCGGGGGGGGGGGGGGGGGGGAAAAGCGCTTGGGCCTCACCAGTGAGAGAAGCAGGAGCTGCTCCTCTCTACACAGCAGCAGCAGGTCCAAAGAGGAAGAGCGTCAGAGAGTCTCTGCTTATATATGGTTTTTTCCTTGAAGGCGGACCAACTTTTTAATTGGTTTACCTACCTATCAATTCTTAAAACTACCTGATTATTGGCTCTCTCTCTCGCAGGAAGGAAGTTGTATTTCTTCCTGCATTCCTGCAGCCCAGATCACTTCCTAGATTTTGACCCCTCTGGCCTAACCCAGGACAATTGTTTTCACTCGAGCATGAGTTTCAGCTTCGATACCGTTGCTATTGCATATATTGCTTTTACCCGAACATAAGTTTCAGCCCCCCTTTCCTACTACCCTCTAAGCAATCATCTCATTAATCTTGTCATAAGCAATCGTTACAGAAAAAGCACACAAGAACGGTTCCTATAACTACACTTTAACCTAACAAAGGCAACACCTAAGGCCTACCTTAAGGCCTACGAGGCCTATCGTTCCCACAACCTAAAACTACTACAAACCCAAAATCATTTTGACCCCTATGCTATCACCAGCATCACCAGGTCTGGGTCCACTCCTGATTGTAGTGTTTGCATCCCACCTAGTCTCATGAACACAACAGTAATCCACAATTTTATACATGTAATGAATGAAATTTCTTTGCAGTATGCAGATATGAACTCCTCAAGAAACATCTTTATCTTTGGCTTTTCTTTATTTGCTGGCCTCACAATTCCCAAATGGGCAAGCAAAAGTAGTACGCTGCTGGAAACAGGTAAGAAGTGACATCAGAAGCATTTTCTGTAGCATGAAACTGAAGGAAAGGCTGATCCAGAGAAATATTTTAAAATAGTTTTTCCTGATAAAACATTGAAACCTGTGCTTTGTTGCTTGTTTCTTTCTGAAACTGTTTTTACCGTTTGCTCTGATGCACAGCTCTGGTGCAGTAATCTCTGCTTTTGGTCAGTTACTGCACCTCAGCAAATTTTTCTTGGGCTAAGGATTGCAGCGCACTACCCTGGGACACATTCCTGGAGTGGAGCAAGAGGATACTCCAGGGCTGAATCTTCGTCAAGGTTCTTGATGAATGAGGCTTTTTTATGTCCTCATACACAATAAAATGCTGTGCTTTCAAAATGCAAGAGCATAATCCTCTACTAAATTCCATCGATATGCGGAAAGATGCCACAACTTAATAAAGTTGTATAGTAGGTATATTTTGCCAGTGCTGTGACACATGGGAGAATAATTTCTTCAAATCCATGTGTGCCCTCAGTGGCATTCAGCTAGGTATATATCTGGTTACAAGTTACATATGCATTAGATCACACAATGCGCCTATACATATTCATTGTCCCCGCTTCATATTATAGTTAGCCCAAGTCATTACCATTCCAATACGCCTGCGCACTGCCACTTAGTGATGAAGTAAAGGTCTTCCTCAGATGAAGTAAGTGGTCTTCCTCAGATGAACTTTTTACCTTTCTTCCTTGCACATGCTCTGTAAGTTCCTAGTCCAAGTCCAAACCCTAGAGCCGGTTCGAGCTGGTTTCAGGATCTAAAACCAGGATCTTTGGTCCCGGTTTCCTTTTCTTATCAATGGCCATATATCCTTTCCCTTCTGCTTGGCAAGCATAATAAGTGTTGAGCAAGCGGTATACATTGTCTAGTAAGCAGCTGCAAAATTTAACAGTACCAGTAGTATCCACAATCAGCAATTAACCCTTAAATCTTAAGCCCTCTGTAACACCATCAAGTTCACTTTATTGACATTTCCAGTTCTCCACTGTGTTTTGTGTGACTAATCTCTTCATCACAAAGGTCAGAGTGTCCTCTCTTAAAGAGGTGTGCTCTCTTAAATGGTGTGCTGGGTGGGCTGATTAAAGAGCTGGGCCCACAAAGCACGCACTCTACAGATGGTCTGTTGTTGGAGAATGGCTCCACGAACAGGGCCGTGGGCCGTTGGAGGGCCTGTGCGAGCAAAACCCAGTTTAACTGAGACGAGTAGTAAGGCAGGCATAGGCCTTGCTGATGTGGCAGGAACTCAAGGGCAGGGTGTCCTTGAGTTCTGCAGAAAGTCCCTAGGAGGAACTTGTGGTTGAGAAGAATGAAGAAAAGAATGTAAACAGAAGGAACTGTATGTAAATTGTAACTTTTGAGATTAACCAATGAAGTAGTGACAAGTAGGCATGATTAATCAAGATACTATATAAGATGAATCTGTGTACTAATAAACTGAGCTTGACTTATCACTCACATTGAGTCGGTGTCTTGCTTCTCTCGCCCCCTGGCAAATGGTGACCCCGACGTGATTGCGGGACCGGCGAGATCGGGAAAGCACCGGAGCAGCGACCGGAGAGCTAAGATCGTCACCTTTTGCATGGCGAAAGGTTGATCCGAGAGCTCGGGCCTCTGGAGGGGGGCCCGCCACCTGAAAAGGCTACACTCTGATAAGCTGCGAGGCGTTCGCGGGGCCGGTGGAGAGATGCGGCGTGGAAAGACGCGGAGGGGCCGGCACGACCAGCCAGATGTTGCAAACCAGCTGGACGAAGATGGACCGAAAAGTAGCTTTAGAGTTATTAACGCGCTTTTTAGAAAAGTGGGGAGTGAGCAAGGAGACCCTAAAGCAAATAGCAAGACTAGTTGCATTAGGGAAGGCAAAGGGATGTTTTGAGGACCCTAATGCGATGTTTGAAGTGCCAGAATGGCGAAAGTATGGTGATCACTTGTTTGAAAGGATTTTAGATAGCGACAAGGCATGTGCTAAGCTAGGAAAGCCGTAGAGGGAGGTGATCAACTGTTTGCAATGGTACCAGGCGGATAAAAAGATTGCTGCTGTTGCTACCGCAAAACTAGAAGGGACCACCGAGGGAGGTGGGGGCACCCCGGGTGGAGAGAGCCCTATTCTGGGAATGCTCGGATTGGGTGCGGAAGCGCCCAGCCTGCCGGCAGTAGGGAAGCGTGTAGTGCTGGGGGTGCAGGGGTAGCTGGCCCAGCATGGTGTTGCCTCTGAGGTAGCTGCTGCTTGCACAGCGCAATCGCCCCCCCAAGCGCCCCCGCCGCCGGAGCCAGAGGAGTGGCCTAGGCCCCCCCATGCCCAGCCTGGGCCCCAGGAAGAGGAACAGCCGACTGCACCCCCCCCGCTAGAAGAAAGATGTGTCCCTTTTTGACTGACTCCACAAAATGAGGATGCGCGGGGAGGGAGGCGCAGAATAAGTTGGAAGAAAGTAGAAGAGAAAACTGTAGAAGAGGGAGATGTAAAACTAGCTCAAGATGTTAGAGCTCTAAGCCAGACAGAAGCAGCGTTTCCAGTGCTGTTTGAACCCATGCAGGGAGGAGGGCAGCAAGCTACCCACTCGGCAACCGATTGGAAATTACTCACGCAGTTATGCACCATGGCTAGTGAGGCAAGTCTTCACGGGGAGCCCACAAGAATGATGCTAAATTATATTTGAGGAAGTGTAATACTGTGCCCAGAAGACATCAAGGGTATTATTAAAATAATTATGACTCAATCACAACAATTGTTGTGGCAGGCTCATTGGCAGCAGCTGTGTCAAGAATCAGCCAACCAGCCAAAGGGTGACAATGACCCATTGCAGGGAGTTATTCCGGAGCAACTAATAGGCCAGGGACGCTGATCCCATATTGTTGCGCAGATACAGCTAGGGCCAGAAATTATGCTAGAAGCCATGCGAACAGCAAGGGAAGCTATAAACAGGGTGCGTACTGCCCCTCCTACACCTTCTTATATGTCCATTAAACAGGGCAAGGAAGAGACATTTGCTGCCTTTGTGGACAAGGTATCCGCCGCCATTACAGCTTCTGGGGTGGCGCCGTGGATACAAGGGGCACTGTTACGCCACTGTGTTTTAGAAAATAGTAATCAGCAAACAAAGAACATTCTTGTTACGCTCCCCGCAGACGCTTCCATAGTGATGATGTTAGAAAGGATGAGCCGGGTGCCAGTAGGAATGCAGGCATTTATAGCAGAAGTAGTCACCGCCATGGGAGACAAATTAAGAGAAAAGATAGCCCAAGCCCAGACGCAGGCCTTTGCCGTGCTAGAACCACTGCGATCCCTTAGTGCAGAGGCGGGTGGGGCACGCCCAGGCAGAGGGCCCCGGTGCTTCAGATGTGGGGAAGAGGGACACTTAAGGCGACAGTGTAATGGTCCAGTCTGGTGCAACAACTGCAAGAAGGATATCCACTCCACGCCCGCCTGCCGACAATCGGGAAACGGGAAGAAAAGCGCGGCTGGCAGCCGCGCTCCGAAAACAGTAGTGGCCCCAGCGCTTTCCGTGCCAGCCCCGACCGCAGCGCCCTCACCCGCCAGTGCTCCAGTCAACAACCCATTCATCCAGCCAGTGCCCTTCAGCCAGCGAGCAGCCTTCACCCCACCACAAGGGGGAGCCTTGGACTGGACCTGGCAACAGCAGTAGGCTTGACCATTACAGACCTCCGCCCCGTGAAAATCCCCTCGGGCGTGCATGGCCCTGTGATTGTTGAGCGCCAACCCATGGGTGCACTTTTAGTTGGCCGCTCTTCTGCAAGCATCAAGGGACTGTTCGTATTGCCTGGTGTAATTGATGCTGACTTTACGGGTGAAATTTGTATTATGGTACAGACACTGTTTCCTCCTATGTACATACCCAAAGGCACGAAGATTGCTCAGCTTGTGCCCATCCCACAAATGGTTGCAACCATGCAGAGACATACTGCACTTGCCGATCGGGGGCCCCATGGATTTGGCTCTACCGGGGGCCTGGGGATGCTGACTGTCCCAATGACTGAGCGACCAGTTGTTGAAACTACCTGGTCGCACAAGGGTCAAACATTGACCCTACCTGCGCTCCTCAATACAGGAGCCGACATTACCATCATATCAATGACATGTTGGCCAGTAGACTGGCCACATCACCACACCCTGCGCGGGGTTGAGGGTGTGGGCGGCGCAGCTTCTGTTCAGTGAAGCTTCAGTTTAGTTCAGGTAGCCATCGAAGGAAGACGGGCTACCATTCATGTCACCATCATGCCCTTACCCAGAGGAGTAAACGCCTTAGTCGGCTGAGATGTCCTGGACCAGCTCGGGATTGTGCTCACCAACCAGACTTTTTGAGTGCGGTCACTGCGGAATGGACTTTCCCGATCCAGCTCACCTGGCTCACTGACGAACCCGTGTGGATCGAGCAGTGGCCGCTGAAAAAGGAAAGTCTTGAACAAGCACAACAACTGGTGCATGAACAGTTACAACAAGGACATCTGAGACCTTCTACCAGTCCCTGGAACACCCCCATTTTTTGTTATCAAAAAGAAATCTCGGAAATATAAATTGCTACATGATTTGCAAGCTGTTAATGCTCAAATGCAGGCCATGGGAGCCCTTCAACCTGGCCTCCCAAACCCCGCAATGCTTCCAGAGGGCTGGCACATGCTGATAATTGACCTCACGGACTGCTTCTTTACTATTAACCTGCACCCAGTCGATACTGCAAGGTTTGCATTTACCCTGCCCACGTCCAATAAAGAAGCCCCTTTTCAGAGGTTTGAATAGACTGTCTTGCCCCAGGGCATGAAAAATAGTCCAACTCTCTGCCAATTGTTTGTTGCCAACGCGCTCCAACCTGTTCATGCCACTTGGGCAGAAACCATGGTATATCGCTACATGGATGATATTCTATTTGCCCAAGCTCACCCCTTTACAAATGACCAGTACCAACTTTTAGAACAGCAGCTGCACAGACATGGGCTAGTCATTGCCCTGGACAAGATTCAACGTACTCCGGCCTGGAAATACCTAGGCTGGCACATCACGGAAGGGCAAGTGCGACCGCAAAAGCTTGAACTTGCTGTACAAGTCCGAACCGTGCATGATGCACAACGCCTTCTTGGTGACCTTCAGTGGCTGCGCCCAGTGATTGGTATTTCCAACGATGACTTTGATGTCCTCCGACCACTGCTGCAGGGTCCTGACCCAGCATGGGCAGTATCCCTCACCCCCGTTCAATGGCAAACGATTCAAAGAATTAACACGCAGGTTGCCGACCGCTGGGTCGATCGGCGGGACCCAGAAGCCCCAGTGAACCTTACCATCTTGAATGGCAGCCTGCAGCTTGTTGGTGCACTTAGTGCAAAAAGAAAACGGAGGAGGCGGTGATGACAGAGAAAGTGAGAATACTGGAATGGCTGTTCACAAGCATCCAACCCGCAACAACAATTCAACAAAAAACTGAAAACGTGGCAGAACTGATCCAGAAAGGACGCAGCAGAGTTGTGCACCTAACGGGCCGGGAGCCAGGGACAATCTACTTGCCAATGAAACGGAAAGACCTCGAGTGGTATTTACAACATAACCAAGCTCTTCAAACCAGTCTGCTGACTCAAGCAGCGGCAGTCAACATAGAACCGCTGCAATCCACCACCTTGCGCTCGGTGAACAACCAGGCCTGGATTCCCCTGCCCAAACGAAGTGAGCACCCACTGTCGAATGCAGTGACGGTATTCACAGACGCAGGAAAGAAATCCCGGCGTGCAGCAGCCACTTGGATGCTGGATGGTGAGTGGCACCACCAGATACTGGCCGCAGACGAACAAGACTCCCTGCAAACTCTGGAGCTAGCAGCAGTTGTGTGGGCCTTCCTGAACTGGCACTCCACTGAATTAAATGTGGTTTCTGATTCCATGTATGTTACGGGCATCGTACAACTCATAGAAGATGCCCGTCTTAAAGACTGCCAGAATAAGCGGCTGTTTGAACTGCTGAGAAGGCTACAAACCGCAATCCACCAGAGAGTGAAAGCGTATGTGGTGATCCACATAAGAAGCCACAAGTGGGTGGAAGGCCTTGGAGAGGGAAATGCAAGAGCAGACCAGCTATTTTCTGTGGCCGTGCCGATGGATGAGTTTTGTAAAGCCAGAGAAGGTCATAGCACTTTCCACCAGAATGCGAAGGGACTCTTTCGCCAATTTAGAATAACAATGCAAGAAGCGAGAGGCATTGTAAGGGCCTGCCCCAGCTGCAGCCACCACGGTCCAGGGTTAGAGATTGGAGTGAATCCCCGGGGCCTGGGCCCGTGTGAGCTTTGGCAAATGGATGTTACCCATGTACCGCAGTTTGGCAGACTGAAATATGTGCACATGACAATCGACACATTCAGTCGGTTTGTTTGGGCAACAGCCCAAACAGGGGAAAAGGCCCTCCATGTCCTGCGACACCTAACCTGCTGCTTTGCCATAATGGGAGTTCCCTCTCAGATAAAAACGGACAACGGACCCGCATATGCCAGTGAAAAGATGCAACGATTCTGTCAAAAGTGGGGGGTGCGACATACCACAGGCATTCCGCATTCGCCCACTGGACAGGCCATTGTTGAACGGACAAACCAAACTTTGAAGCAGTATCTAGATAAATACATTGACACCCACGATGTGCAAGAGAGACTGTTGAAGACGTTGTTTGTGCTGAATCATTTGTGCATTTTTTCTGATCAAGATGCTCCCCCAGCACAACTGCACAGTCATGTCCCCGCACTCAAGGACGAAGAGCCAATGCTAGTCATGTATCGAGACCCTCAGCCTGGCATGTGGCAGGGCCCTGCAACAGTGAAATATGTGGGCCGCGGTTACATGTGTGTGCTTACTTCCACAGGGACACAGTGGATTCCTGCGAAGTGGACCAAAGAAGTACCTTCTTCCTCTGCTGCTCCTGGTGGCCTGGTGGCGACAGGGAAGCCAGGAATGGCCAGTTACCTGCCTCCACAACCCAAGACCAACGTATGGGTGACAATGGCTAACCTTACGGGACAGGATTCTGTGGCCGCTGTCTTGGGCCAGCCAGCCGCCCACCAAGGTCTCGAACAGCAGCCCTGCAGTGTTTACAGCCAGTGTCCCCCACCTGAGTGGGTTCCCTGCTGTCGGGTCTCACGCCCCTTACCGCATGCTGCGTCCCCCTTTATGGTGGTCACTGTAACCGAAGAGCCAGAGTATCGTGGGAGGGTTCTTTCACCCGGGATAATAGAGACACCCTGTTGCTAGCTCTCTGGGCACCCAGGTGAAAGACCTGGGGCACCTTCTGCATCAGACTTTTATTGAGGGATTACAAACCAATCACTGATGGGCTTGGGGGAGGAACCAGGGAGGGGTCGGGGGACAGGAGCCAATGGGGAAAGGAAGGGGGAGGAGAAGGGGAGACTGGCAGGAGATAATACAATCAAGTACTGAGCTCTGGAGCCTAAAGGTGATAAGACAGGAAAGTGGCAGCTGGGGACAGGGTAGCCAGCCCCCGGGAAGCCCAGCCCATCTACAGGAAAAACCACCCTGGGTTCTGCCCCAGGGGAGTCCCCAGCCCCGGGCTTCCTAGTGGGGGGAAAAGGGTTTTCTGGGGACTTGGAACCACCACAACAGGATTCCATTTGTCTCGCCTTATCCTCCCCTGGTAACCCGTTTTCCATGTGTTTAGTTGGTGTTCCAATAGATTACTGGCCTTGTCCGTCTGCGGTACCTACGTGTAATAATGCCAACCTCAACAGCACAGTGGATAATTGGGACACTTGGGTACCTTATTTGCCTCTTGCCCCAAATGAACCACAAGAGCTAGAATTATTAGGGGCTGTGCGAATGGATGTTTGTGTGATGTTTAATTGGACGAGCATCCAAGCCCGGATTAATGGTACCACGACAAATGTGAACTCCAGCTTTTTAGTTTATAGAAATGCTAGTGTATGGTGCAGTTATGCTTCCCCCAACATTTCCCGTTCCACCAATCACCCCCTACATTTCCCCAGTGATGTGTTTTTAATTTGTGGCGATTGAGCCTGGCCAGGTATCCCCTCCAAAATAAAAGGGGGACCTTGTTCCCTTGGAAGGCTGACATTGTTGACCCCCAACACCTCGATGATTCTGTCTTAGGTTACAATGGTATGTATTCTATCACCATCTTCGTAGGATGCTGGGGGCCGGGCGTGGCAGTGTTCCTGATGGCTGCAGAATGGTTTGCTAATGGGCCAGTCGTTGGGGCCGGATGGGCACTTCACTCACCCCAAACATTGCAGATAGTGGCTCATCATCCCATTGTGAGATGCCCCGCCCAGGGGGAGGAACCAATGTATCCCGATCTGCATATAAACTGAGATTTGAAGCACCATAGGCAGCTTTTCCCACGGGATTCCCAGAGGAAGACCAGACCCTTCTACACCACCACTGGACCTTCAGAGGAGAACTACACCTTTCTCAGGATCATTGCTTCAACAGAACCGCATCTATCACTCCCAGAGGACTGCAACCACCTTCTAAGTGGACTACTACCAACACCCTGACCGACAGGGTGTCAGGTTGTATTCTGACTCTGTCAGTGGTTTCTTTTTTTTTTCTTTTTTTGTATTACTACATTTTTCCTATTAAATTGTAGTTCTGACTTTGAGCCTCTCACTGATTTGCTTTCAAACTACCACATTTTTTGGCGCCCAAACGTGAGGCCAGGCCCTGAGGAAAGTCAGAATTACAATTTTGTGTTCTAGAAGCCACCTATTCACCATGATACTCAACATACTTACATGTGTCCTGTACCTTGCTCTGTATATATTTCCACAGACAGGGAATTACCTGCCTGTGGTAATGCTCCTGTGTAGGCCGGGGTATCGTATAAAAATTGCTTTACTAGTTTACTATGTCTATTGCATGATAACCTCCGAAGGCAATGAACACCATTCGGAATATATACTCAATTTTGTTTGCTTGTCCTGGTATGGGCTGTTACATCTGGGGCCTCCTCAACAATCGCACCCAGCCCCTAGGGGAAAGAGTAGAGAATAGTTTCTTTCAGCCTTTCAGACCTGACACAACAGTTTTTGAAAATATTGAGTTCCCTTTGGATGTCAAAGATGGTATAATCTTGCTGTCAGTTCTGTTTTCTTCTTTGTACAGCCTGCACTGTGTACACCATGCTTAGAGTCAGAACAATGCTCGATGCTGCACAGTATCCTCAGGATGAGGACAAGAAAAGCAGCAGAACAACAGGCACCGTATCTAAACAAACTGTCATAGAGGAAAAAGAGACCGAAAGAAACGACAGTCTCCACACAAGCCATCACCAAGCCAGAACAGCCTAAGCCAGTAGCAGTTGCCCCCCTTCAGAAAAAGAAAACCAGGAGCAAATCAGCCCGCACAGCGACCGATGAGGAGGAGGCTGGACCTTCGCACCAAGCAGAAGAGACGGAGCCAGAGATCATCACTCGCTCTTTATCCCTGGGTGAGCTGCGTGACCTACGGAGGGAGTTCACCCGCCAGACAAATGAATCCATCCTGACCTGGCTGCTTCGCATCTGGGACGCTGCAGCCAATGACACCATGCTAGATGGAAGTGAGGCCAGGCAACTTGGATCCCTGACCCAGGATGTGGTCATTGACCAGGGGATCGGGAAAACCCAAGAAACTCTCAGCCTCTGGCGGCGACTGCTGGCAAGTGTAAAAGACAGATACCTTTGTAAAGAAGACCTCCAGGTGCACCAAGGAAAATGGAGCACAATGGAACAAGGTATCCAATGCCTGAGAGAATTGGCCGTGCTGGAGATCATTTTCTCAGAAGATGAGAGATTCCCTAAGAACCCAGATGATGTCCAATGCACGTCACAGATGTGGTTGAGATTCACACGGCTTGGACCAGAGATATACTCCCGTTACCTAGCAACACTGCAATGGAGGGAAGGAGCAGACAAGGTGGGAGTACTGGTCAACAAACTAAGAATTTATGAGGACACTGTCACTGCCCCATTTCGCACCCATGTCTCATCTGTGGAAAAACAGCTGGCTGAGCACGTCCGGAAGTTGGAAGAGAAACTCAGAAAGGAGCTGAAGCAAGAAATTCACCACATCTCGCCAGAACCAACAAGGGTCTCTGCTATTAAGAGCCAACATTCCCCAGCCAGAGAAAGAAGATACACTCCACCAGGTAACCTCTGGTTTTTCCTTCAGGAGCATGGAGAAGACATGAGAAAGTGGGACAGAAAACCCACCTCTTCCTTAGTAGCCCGAGTACGTGAACTGAAAAGAGGAACAGCTACCACAAGGAGCCCACCTAGAGTCAACGCTGCTCCGGTCTCTTGTGGACAGAACTCAGAACAGTATAGGAATGATGATATGACCGATCCTCTTGAAGGGACCTCAAGAACATATTTACAGGAAGAGAGCAACGTGTACCACGATCAGGAATAGAGGGGCCCTGCCTCTAGCCAGGTAGACGAAAGGGACAACCGGATCTATTGGACTGTGTGGATCCGATGGCCTGGCACATCTGACCCACAAAGATACACGGCTTTGGTTGACACCGGCGCTCAATGTACCCTGATGCCATCAAGGTACGTGGGAACAGAATCTATTTCTATTTCTGGGGTGACAGGAGGATCCCAGCAGCTGACTGTATTGGAAGCTAAAGTGAGTTTAACTGGGAATGAGTGGCAGAAACACCCCATCGTGACCGGCCCAGAGGCCCCATGCATCCTGGGCATAGACTATCTTAGAAATGGGTATTTCAAAGACCCAAAAAGACATAGTTGGGCTTTCGGGATTGCCGCAGTAGAAACAGAAGACATCCAACAGCTAAATACCTTGCCTGGTCTCTCAGATGACCCCTCTGCTGTGGGACTGCTAGAAGTTGAAGGACAGCAGGTACCAATCGCCACGGCAACAGTGCACCGACGACAGTACCGCACAGACAGAGACTCTGTGGTTCCCATCCACAAGATGATTCGTAAACTGGAGAGCCAAGGGGTGGTCAGCAAAGCTCATTCACCCTTTAACAGCCCTATATGGCCAGTGCGTAAGTCCAGTGGAGAATGGAGACTGACAGTGGATTATCGTGGCCTGAATGAGGTCACACCACCACTGAGTGCTGCTGTGCCAGACATGTTGGAACTTCAGTATGAACTGGAATCCAAGGCAGCAAAGTGGTATGTGACCATCGATATTGCCAATGCCTTTTTCTCCATTCCTCTGGCAGCAGAGTGCAGGCCTCAGTTTGCTTTCACCTGGAGGGGGGTGCAATACACCTGGAACAGACTCCCCCAGGGGTGGAAGCACAGCCCCACCATCTGCCATGGCCTGATCCAGGCTGCACTGGAAAAGGGTGAGGCTCCAGAACATTTGCAGTACATCGACGACATTATCGTATGGGGGAACACAGCAGAGGAAGTCTTTGAGAAAGGAAAGAAGATCATCCATATTCTCCTAAGAGCTGGTTTTGCCATCAAGCGAAGTAAGGTTAAGGGACCCGCTCAAGAAATCCAGTTCTTAGGAGTCAAGTGGCAAGATGGACGTCGCCAGATCCCGACAGAAGTAGTCAACAAGATCACTGCTATGTCCCCACCTACGAACAAGAAGGAAACCCAGGCTTTTCTAGGAGCTGTCGGGTTTTAGAGAATGCATATCCCAGAATACAGCACAATTGTAAGCCCTCTTTACCTCGTGACACGAAAAAGAAATGATTTCCAGTGGGGTCCTGAGCAACAACAAGCATTCGAACAAATTAAGCAGGAGATTGCCCATGCAGTAGCCCTTGGGCCAGTCAGAACAGGACAGGATGTGAAAAATGTGCTCTACACTGTGGCCGGGGAGAATGGTCCATCCTGGAGCCTGTGGCAGAAGGGACCTGAAGAGGCTCGAGGACGACCACTTGGGTTCTGGAGTTGGGGATACAAAGGATCTGAGGCCAGCTATACCCCAACCGAGAAAGAGATTCTTGCGGCTTATGAAGGAGTTCGAGCTGCCTCGTAGGTAATTGGCACCGAAGCACAGCTACTTCTGGCACCCCGACTACCAGTGCTGGGTTGGATGTTCAAGGGAAAGGTTCCTTCCACACATCATGCCACCGACGCCACATGGAGCAAGTGGATTGCACTGATCACACAGCGAGCCCGGATAGGAAACCCTAATCGCCCTGGGATTCTGGAAATTATAACAAACTGGCCTGAAGGTGAGACTTTTGGATTATCTTCTGAAGAAGAGGAGGGGCAAGTGACATGTGCTGAGGAAGCCCCACCATATAACGAGCTACCGGAGAGTGAAAGACGATATGCCCTCTTCACTGATGGTTCCTGCCGAATTGTGGGCGCTAACCGGAAGTGGAAAGCTGCTGTATGGAGCCTCACACGACGAGTTACACAAGCTACTGAGGGAGAAGGTGGATCGAGTCAGGTCGCAGAGCTTAAAGCCGTCCAGCTGGCTTTGGATATTGCTGAGCGAGAGAAATGGCCTCGGCTCTATCTCTACACCAACTCCTGGATGGTAGTTAACGCTTTGTGGGGTTGGTTGAATTGCTGGAGAAAGGCCAACTGGCAGCGCAGAGGGAAACCCATCTGGGCCGCTGAGATTTGGCAGGACATCGCTACCCGTGTAGAGAGGCTGACTGTGAAGGTTTGACATGTGGATGCACGTGTACCCAAGAGTCGGGCCAATGAAGAGCATCGTAACAATGAGCAGGTGGACCAAGCTGCCAAACTGAGAGTATCACAGGTGGATCTGGACTGGCAGCACAAGGGAGAATTATTTCTAGCTCGTTGGGCCCATGATGCCTCTGGTCATCAGGGATGAGATGCAACGTACCGATGGGCTCGCGACCGAGGGGTGGACTTGACCATGGACAGCATCTCACAGGTCATCCATGGCTGCGAGACCTGC
Source organism: Eopsaltria australis (assembly GCA_034509425.1). Classification (NCBI taxonomy): domain Eukaryota; kingdom Metazoa; phylum Chordata; class Aves; order Passeriformes; family Petroicidae; genus Eopsaltria; species Eopsaltria australis. The sequence continues at coordinate 33,765 of JAVTVJ010001653.1, forward strand.
GCTATGATCAAGCAGGCCAAGCGGGTGAAGCCTCTGTGGTACGGTGGACGATGGTCGAAGTATAGGTATGGGGAAGCCTGACAAATTGACTACATCACCCTTCCCCAAACCTGGCAAGGCAAGCGCTACGTGCTGACCATGGTGGAAGCAACCACTGGATGATTGGAGACCTACGCTGTGCCTCATGCTACTGCCCGAAACACCATCTTAGGCCTGGAAAAGCAAGTCTTGTGGAGACATGGCACCCCTGAGAGAATTGAGTCAGAAAATGGGACCCATTTCAAGAATGGCCTTATAAACACCTGGGCCAGAGAACACAGCATCGAGATGATATATCATATCCCTTATCATGCACCAGCTGCCGGGAAAGTTGAACGGTGCAACGGACTACTTAAGACCACCCTGAAGGCACTTGGCAGGGGGACCTTCAAAAATTGGGAAGTGAACTTAGCAAAGGCCACCTGGATGGTCAACACACGAGGCTCCATCAATCGAGCTAGTCCTGCCCAGTCTGAACCCTTGCACACAGTGGACGGAGACAGAGTCCCTGTGGTACACATGAGAGGTATTTTAGGAAAGACTGTTTGGATTAGTCCCACCTCAGACAAAGGCAAACCTATCCGCGGGGTTGTTTTTGCTAAAGGACCTGGTTACACTTGGTGGGTAATGCAGAAAGATGGGGAAACCCATTGTGTACCACAAGGAAACTTAATTTTAAGTGAGAACTGTGTGTAAAGTTTCATTGTATATGTATATATATGTATAAAGGGGAGTACTGGTTTGGGTATCACATAGATGGTGATAGAATAAGGGGTGGATAATGTCTTAGGTTCCAATGGTATGTATTCTATCACCATCTTCGTGGGATGCTGGGGGCCAGGCGTGGCAGTGTTCCTGATGGCCGCAGAACGGTTTGCTAATAGGCCGGTCGTTAGGGCCAGGCGTGGCAGTGTTCTTGATGGCTGCAGAATGGTTTGCTAATGGGCCAGTCGTTGGGGCCGGATGGGCACTTCACTCACCCCAAACATTGCAGATAGTGGCTCATCATCCCATTGTAAGATGCCCCACCCAGGGGGAGGAACCAATGTATCCCGATCTGCATATAAACTGAGATTTGAAGCACTATAGGCAGCTTTTCCCACGGGATTCCCAGAGGAAGACCAGACCCTTCTACACCACCACTGGACCTTCAGAGGAGAACTACACCTTTCTCAGGATCATTGCTTCAACAGAACCGCATCTATCACTTCCAGAGGACTGCAACCACCTTCTAAGTGGACTACTACCAACACCCTAACCGACAGGGTGTCAGGTTGTATTCTGACTCTGTCAGTGGTTTCTTTTTTTTTTTTTTCTTTTTTTGTATTACTACATTTTTCCTATTAAATTGTAGTTCTGACTTTGGGCCTCTCACTGATTTGCTTTCAAACTACCACAGATTCTTAACAGGTTTTGACAGCACCATTCAAGGCGCTTGAGGCGCTTTGTACATGGTTTTGCTGCCGATTGTAGGTCTGATGTAAAGTTTTGGTCGCCTGATGCTATTATTGCAGCCTCTTTTTCGTGCCAGGAGTGGCCTCGGCTGGGGCCTTGGCTCAATTAAACAAACTAGGTTGCTGGCTTGCTAAACAAACAAATGCTACATCTAAGGCAATTTCGGATTTGTTGCTTGATGTTGATTCGGTAAGACATGCAACACTGCAGAATAGAGCTGCTATAGACTTTTTGTTGTTGGCACAAGGACATGGATGTGAAGAATTTGAGGGAATGTGTTGTATGAATCTTTCTGACCGCTCTAATTCAATACATGCACAGCTAAAAACCCTGACCCAACTTACCCAGCAATTGCAAGTGAGTGATAACCTGGGGATAGCTAAGTGGCTGTCCTCATGGGGCATTACAGGTTGGCTTAAAATGTTGTTATTTGAAGGCTTACGCTTGTGTATTATTGTTATTATGTTTATAGTAATTATTAGACTTGTGTATGGCTGTTTAGTGAAACAAGTAAACAGAATGACCAACAATGTTTTGCTCGCACAAAAAGAAAAAGGGGGAATTGTTGGAGAATGGCTCCACGAACAGGGCCATGGGCCGTTGCAGGGCCTGTGCGAGCAAAACCCAGTTTAACTGAGACGAGTAGTAAGGCAGGCATAGGCCTTGCTGATGTGGCAGGAACTCAAGGGCAGGGTGTCCTTGAGTTCTGCGGAAAGTCCCTAGGAGGAACTTGTGGTTGAGAAGAATGAAGAAAAGAATGTAAACAGAAGGAACTGTATGTAAATTGTAACTTTTGAGATTAACCAATGAAGTAGTGACAAGTAGGCATGATTAATCAAGATACTATATAAGATGAATCTGTGTACTAATAAACTGAGCTTGACTTATCACTCACATTGAGTCGGTGTCTTGCTTCTCTCGCCCCCTGGCAGTCTGTCAGATGCTCAGGGCCACTGGGCTTTGCTCGTAGCCCTCAGCCCACAAGGGGAAACATCACACCTGATGAACTTGTGGTGAAATCCCATGCTAAATATACCCATGTTTGGGAACTGAAGCTCGTGCTCCTGTAGGGAACTGTTAGGTGTTATATCGTGGAGGTGCACGTAATGGATGAGTAAATGATAAATGTTGACTCTTCATATACTTTGTAGAAATAGCGTTATGATAAAATATAGTTAAGTAGAAACAAGACTGTAGTAAAATTATAACCTCAAGATAATTGTGATATATTGGAAAATGTAGTCATAAATATATAGCTATAAACATCTTTTGAGCTGATGACTTGCAGCGCAAAGGAATTTCAAGGGAAACAAGAGAAGATAAGACCAATTCACAGCTCTCAAAGCCTCTGCCTGGACAATGTCAGACAGGCTAAGAGGCAACATTCTGGCGAGAAGGGGGGGCAGAAACCAGGGGGAAAGGGTTGTTTGAAATGTAAACTTTCTTCTGAGCTTAATGAATATATAACAGTTAAAAGTATTTAACCCATTGTAAAATGAATGAAAGTGTGCCTCTAGCAGATACAATCTGCACCCAGTGCTGCTTTTGCCCTTGTTCTACTAATAAATGTTCAATATTATTTTACTAAAATTTTTGTTCGTGGACTCGTTTTTAACATGCAGAATGTGTTTGGAGCAGAAGGTAGCTTTTTCTCAGGCAGTGCTGTGGTCTGCACTGTTAATAGGCTCTTAATGTATTTATGAGTCATCTCCTGCCCACTGTGGGTCTGTGAATAATCATGTAGAATAAAACTGTTGGTCTGAAACTGGCTGTGAGATCATTCTCCCTTCCACTGCCAAATCTTACATTCTGCTTTGGGATTTGCAAGTCTAGTCCAAGCAAGCATGGAGCTTGCAGCCTCTTGGCACCAGAAACGCTGCTGGTAAAACGTGTCTTCCCTGCACCACAATCTAAAGCTTTATTTTTCTGCTAGGAATCATCCAGCTCGACCAAGTGATCCTGGTGCTTCTCACCACTGGCATGTTTGTGGGTGGACTTCTGGGCTTTATCCTGGATAACACCATTCCAGGTAGGATTTGCTGAAATGAGCTGCTAGTTTGTGCCTGTCCCAGGGTTTGTTCCCTGGTATTTTTTGTCTTCACGACTCCTGTTCTATGGATAGGAGTTGTGCTAGCAACCATGAAACACCATGTGACTGCACTCCTCCCAGAGAGGGGTGAGGAACAGGAGACATCACTGAAACGGTCTCTGTCAGGAAAACAGCAGCTTATCAAAAATTAGATAATTTGTCAGGAACAACCCAGGCTGAGGAAAAGGTTTATTTGGCAAATATGTCTTTCAGGGAAAATGCCAGCCTAGAACCATGTTGCTAGTTAAAAGGAGAGAGGAAAGCGACTATAAGAAGTGGAAGGAGCCAACGTGTGCCTCCTTATGGGAGCTGCTAAAACTGAGGCTGAACTACAGCCACAGCAGTGGAAAGCAGTAGGAAAGGCTGGTGACCAAAGACAGGCCACCTGCAGCTGGCCTTCACAGGCAGCAAAGAGCCTTGGAGTTTCATCGAGCATGGGGAGGGCATAAGAATAGGAAAGGAAACCCCCTTTTCTGCTGCAAGAAAAGAGCAGGAAGGAAGGACACTGTTAACCAGATTCTGTTACTGTTTGAGGCTTCTTGGAAAGCCAGTCTCCCTTTGGCTCATTAATTTTCCTGTAGCCTTCAATTGTCATCTCCTCCGGGCAGAATTTACAGGTGTGATCACTCCCTTTCCCAAGAGGAACTTTGCTGCCACAGCAGTTACAGGCACTTAGGATTTCCTTTGGCTAGGGTAAATACCTGTGACTGACTAATGACTGCTAGCTAAATCCACTCTGAAGTGTCTGGGCAGTTAATATCCAGTCTTACTTTCCCAGCACTGTGTGAACCTCCCCTTTGAACAGTTCTTGGATCTCCCATGGCAGGTGAAAACTTGTCTTGGTATACCTGATTCCTGCGGAAAGCAGTAGAGAAGACTGCTTATCTGGAAGCTGTTGCAGGAAAAAGGGGATTGTCTGGAAGCTCGTTAGTGAATATTTGCAGAGGTCTTTGGAGCTAGAAGGGTTTAAGTAGAAGGGATTTGTATTTTGTGCTGGGTCTGCTGGGATTTGAGCAGTGGGTGTGAGGGACACAAAGCAGCCCTATGCTTGAAGACCTGCTGTTTTAAACATAACAATCTCACTTTGCTGTTGCAGGAACACAGGAGTGGGGGCTCCTGGCAGGGAAGCAAAGCCACGAGGGAGGGACAGAGAGCTCTCAGCTCGTTTCCAAGGTCTATGATCTTCCATTTGGCATAGGTACCAAATACTGCAATGTCTCTTGGTTTCACAATCTCCCTGCTTGCCCCAAAAGACTGTCTAGTGACAAGAGAATGGATGAACTGAAGGCTGTTGGACAGAAAAACGGTGCTAAAGCAAGTTTAGAAAGAAACTCTGAGACTGGTGCTGATACAAGGATATAAGCACCTAGCCTGCAAGTGAACTCATCTCAGAAGCAGAGGTCTGAAAGTGTGTCTGCAGCCCCCATCATCTGAGCATGAGCTGGCAGCTGTTAGAGGGGGGAACAGGAGAAGGATAATATCTTCCTCTTCCCAGCTCTGCTGACTGCACCACTGATGACCCTGAGGAAGTAATATTTTTCTTCTCTCTTCCTGCCTGCTCACTTCTAGGAAGACCCAAATCCCTCTTCGGGGAACACCAAAGCCCAAGAAATGCCTAGGAAAGATGTTGTTTCCTTCGTTGCACTGACCCTTGGACACCCTAAGGGGCAGCTGTTCAGCTGAAGAAGAGGGGGCTTCCTGTCCCCTGATCTGGCATCTGAAGTAGCCAATGAGAAGGCATCCCTGATGTGGGCCCTGTACCACCCTCAGGCATCCCTTGGGTCAAGGTTAATCACCAGCACCTGAAAGCAACACTCCCTTTACTCACATAATAGCAACACTTACCTCTCACCTTGTGTTTTATACCTCATCCTGGCCAAGGGGAAGGAGCAGGTGCCTCTAGGTCATGATTCATCTCATTCCATATTCCCATAATTTAGTCAGCCAAGTGAATGTTGTTGTAAGAGAGGCATCTAAAGTTAATGGGAAGGATTGTCTTCTCAAGCTGTATCTTCTGCCTCAGACCACAAAGGGACTCTACAGACCTGTAGTGGTTTTCAGTTCACCTATTTCAGTTTCTGGCCAAATGCCAGCACACTTACCAAAATTTACCTGATGTTTGCTGTGAGATGAGGATTAGGAGTAGGCAAAGCAGGCTCAAACTTTATAAAGTATAAAGAAACTTTATTAATACACCGAAGACAGAGAAAAAAACAAGAAAAACCAGAACAAACTCTTTAGACCACCCCTCCTTCCCCCACTTCTCAATTTCTTTCTCCCTGACAACACACAAAAGACAACACTTCAACCTCCAGTCAGTTTACCATCTCAAAAATAGCTCTTGTTCCAGTTCATTTAGGGAGAGAAGTCTCTTTTGTTTACACCATGAATTTTCTGTAAAAAAAATACAGTTTTTTATGGGTCTTCTGCCTCACCATCAGCCGCTGCCCGGAAGAAAGACCAGCTTAATGGCAGATCCCTGCCACACCAGTAGCCTTCCCACAGCCACTATGGTGGGTCATGACAGTCCATGGGGTACCTGTTTTAAGGATGCCCAGTTCAATTGCAGCAACAAAGAAAATCCCTTCTTCTGTGTTGGGCAACACAGGTTCTCCTGACAACACAAGTCCTCTGGCATTCCCCCCGGGACCAGGGCTCTGGGTCACAGCCTCTCCTCTGTCTTGGTTCAAGTTACGCATCAGGCTGTGCTTATTTCAACACCTACTTGTCTTTACCCAGGTATTTCAGTTCACTGGCTGCAATTAGAACATCACATCCCCCCTTTGGACTATTTCTTCATATATTACAGGGAATTTATTAGCTCAGTCCCCAACCATGGTTCCCCAAAAGAATTTTCAGCTTCACTCTCGAAGCACTTCCCATGCACCTCCCTCTAGGTATCAGTTCTGCTTTCCTCACTGACTTAGTCTCTATGCTGCATTTATGTAGATGTCCTTACTCGTTCCTCTCTCTGTGCAAGGAAGGATGGGTGTCTGCAAGTTTAGTCCAGGCATGGATAGAGTTAATCTCTCTCTCTCTCTCTCTCTCTCTTCCCAGCAGTGTGACAATCACATGCTCCCTGCCGGGCTGTTTGAACAGGTCCGAGCTGGATGGCAGAAGCTCTCAGAGTCTCTGTGGCCTGGCTCTGTGAAGCTGGCTCAGCTTGGTAGGGCCAGCCGGGCCCGGGGTGACAGGGCAGGGCCTGGCCCAAACTGGATGGAGTCTGGCCCGGTCCTTGCCTGGCCTGGAGCAGGGGCCTGGCCCTGTCTTGTGTAGCTGACATACCGGCTGAGCTGTATCTGCTGAAAATTCCATCTGGTTCCTCCCCCATGCCCAGCTGCAGCGGCATGGCCGCCCTAAACCTCCCTTCCCCCCCCCCCCCTCCCTCCTTTGGAAGGAGGAGGGCAGGGCAGGGACAGGGACTTACTGGGGAGAGAACCATGGAGATGCTCCTCTCTACACAGCAGCAGGTCCAAAGAGGAAGAGGCTTGGAGGGTCTTTGCTTATATATGGTTCTTTCCTCGAAGGCAGATCAACTTTTTAATTCGTTCACCTACACATCAATCCTTAAAACTACCTAGGTACTAGCCCTCTCTCCCAGGAAGGAAGTTATATCCCTTCCTGCAGCATAGGTCACTTCCTAGATTTTGACCCCTCCTGACTAACCCAGGACAAGACCTTACTTAGGTTCTTGACCTAACAGAAAAAAGCACCTTCACTGAAATGTATCCCACCTGGAGTGCTGGGAGGAGTCTCAGGCGAGCCAGTTTCATCTAAGGCACTCACCCCTACAAAGATGAAGGAATCCTCATCAAATATAAAGGAGAAAACACTTCTGCTCACAATCTTACACATCCCTATGCTACTGCTATGTCCTGTGTACCCTCACTGTACCTGTTTGGTCTGGTGTGGTGACTGTGCGGTGACAAGCACTTCTCTGGAAAGCAGGTGTGCAGATTATTGCTCCTATTCCCTTTTAGCAGAAACAGCCTCAACCCCTATGGCCGTATGCAGTGTGATCACATGTGGTCCTGCTTGCTGGTGGTTTGTATGTAATAAATTGTTCCTGTAGCATAAGCTTGTGTTTCCTTCATTGAGATTTATACTTGCTTTTTTGTAAGTATAATAAATAATAAAATCTTCACTGTAATGATATTTCTCAGGGTGGTTGCTGCAGTGAGTGGCAGGTGGTATTCAAAGAATCTGCACTCTTGTGAACTATGATCATGCTAGAGGAGGGACTGAAGCAATGTGTTCTTCATCTTCGCCTTAATGTCATTACAACACTTCTAGCCTCAAAGCAATGCCAGCATGTATAAATGAAGCACACTGGAAAGGCTAGGGAATGGCAAGGCTGCACCCTGGAGAACTCTGAAGAGCTCTTAAACCCAAACAGGACCCCTGCACCACCACTTTCAAACACAGCAGCCTGGCAAACATTCATCTGGGAGTGCTACTGATGCCTGAAGGATTTTTCTGCTTTTCTTCTGAATACTTCTTACACTGTTCCCTATATTCACAAGTATTAGCATGCATACTTGTGATGCTTTAGGTGATAGTATAGCCTGGTTTCATGGTGTTTAGTAGGCCAGTAGACTAAACACCCCTGAAACCACGTAGAGTTAGAAGACCAAACACTCTGTTTTCGTGGGCCCTCAAGGTCTCCTAGTAGGACAGATTTTGTAAACTAGAAGTTAGCCCACCCAGGCCCCTTATTGGGCCCTCCTGGTAGATATGCTAATGTGTAGAGTCTTTAATTGTATACTCGATGGGGGGGGACGGGGCTTTTTGCGATGTGTTCTACCTGGATGGCAGAAGCCATCAAATGGGATCCTATTAAAATACCGAGGTAAATGACCCCCAACCCTCTAACCGTGTCTGAGCCTTTATTTCCTAAGACCAGAAAAAGGCATCAGTCATTGGCGACCCAGGTGGGACCATAGAGACCCCAAAAAGTTGCAGTTTTGGGCTGAGAATATCTCGCCTAGCCCCTTTGCCAGCACCTATGGGGTTTAGGCAGCAGTCCAAGGCTGTGACTGGGCTCTAGGACCCAGCACCTGAAAGCACGAAAGAGGTGAGTGAAAGCGGGGGAGACGTGTTTCGGTATTGTGCTAGCACCAGGAGGGAGGTTGGGAGGTTGGGCAGGGGGGGTCTGAGAGACCCCTAAAAGGGGGGGAAATTATCCCCCTTCCTGCAAAATTGTGGTAAGGAGAGGACGCTCTCCAGTTAAAGCATGGGAGGTTGGTGGGTGGGACCACAACTGCAAGGCGGTTCAGTGGCTTAAGGCGCTGAACAGAAAACTACGAAACCGGGAATCACGGGTTCGAGTCCCGGTTGAGAAAGTTTTCTCGTGCGTGCAGTTTGGCTGTTTAAGGCTCATTTCTAAGCAGTTACCACTAGTTAGTGACTGTAGTTTGCAAGCTAGGCGAGTCCCAGGGAGAGACGGTTTTTTTTTCTGGCCGATTTCTCTGTTTATAAGTAAAATGGAATGTAATTTTTCGGAGAATGTGCAAGTCCCCGGAGAAACTCCGTTAGATCTAGTACTGAAAAACTGGCGACATTTAACTAGAAGGAGGACCCCCCTGGACACACAGGAGCTGATAAGACTCTGTACACAGGTCTGGCCGACGTTAAAATTAGGAGGACAGAGGGTGTCGCCACACTTTGGGAGTCTAGAAAATGAAATAGTCACAGAGCTAATGGTAGAAATGCGAGTCCTGCGTAGGTTTGATGAGTTAAAATATGCAGAACTTTTTACCATATTACTGAATAGAGAGGAGGCGTATGAAGTGCAGAAAGGCTGTTTAGAGATGGTTGTAAAAGGGAAGGGAAACGTGAAGAGGAGGAGAAGGCAGCTAGTGACTAACGAAGCAAAAGAAACAGACGTTATGGACATGGTGGCCCCAGCTTTGCATACAGGCAGGGGGGGATCGCCTCCCGTGCCACCGCCACCATTACAGCCGGTGCAGTTGGGGGCGGGCAATGGAAGTCCGCTGCCGGAACCCCCACCCCCACCAGCTCCGCAGCCGGCACCCCCACCCCCACTGGCTCCGCCGGCGCCACTGCCCCCTTCCCCCTCCTCCCCCGCCCCCTCCAAACGCGGGGGCGGGGGCGGAGACCGACCGGCCCCCCGAACATCCGGAGGCTGGGCGTGGGGCGGGAGGGGGGGCAAGCAGGCCCTCGCCCCCTGACCACTCTGGGGGCGGGGAAAGGTGTGGGGAGGGGGCGGGCTGGCCGTCCCCACCCGACCGCCCACGAGGCGGGCATGGGGCAGGGTAGAGGCCGACTGGCCCTCCCCCCCGACAGCCCAGAAAGCCGGCACAGACTGAGAGCGGAGGCCGATTGGCCCACCGACCACACAGGGGGCGGGCGAAGGGGCGGAGAGGGGGCTGGCTGGTTGCCAGCTCCTGACCGCCCCTGGGTGGGGCGTCGACCGGGGACGGAGCCTAACTGGCCCCTGCCACCCGACCTGGCCCGAGGCTGGGATGAGTGGAGGTACCCTGATCTCAGCTTCGCCGCTCTTCCAGCATCGGGGAGAGGGGCAAAGCTACCCTGACCAGAAGCGGGTGGGACATGCCTGATCCAAGTTACTCTTCCAAAAGGGGGGACAGAGACGACCATCTCGGATTCCCCCTCCGCCGCTCTGCCAGTGCTGGGATTAAAACGGAATGGGATGATGTGGATACAGATGGTCCCCGAGAGGAGGGTGGCAGGAGGAGGGGGAAAATAGCCCAAGAAGCTATAAGTGCTGCTAGTCCAATTGCAGGGCGCACGAGATCAAAAAGAAATGAAGGGGGAAGGGAAGGGCCTGCTCTAGAAGTGCCTCTGAGACAGGCTGTGGGAAATCAGGGAGTGATTTATATAAAGACACCATTCTCTCTTGCAGAGCTGAAGATGTGGAAAGGCTCTGTTGGAAAGGATAGTGACAACCCAGAGAAAGTAGCCATACGGGTAGAGAGGGCTATAATGGTTCAAAACCCTGATTGGGGAGACTTGAATGTGATGCTGGATGAATTACTAGATAGCACAGAAAGGGAGATGGTTAATAAAGCTGTCATAGATGCTATACAGGCCCAAATTGCAGCTGGAACTCTCCAAGGGATGCCTAATGACATATACCCACTCTCTGACCCTGGCTGGGATCCCAATGTCCCTGAGCAAATGGCAAAATTAAAGCAGTTTCAGAAATGGGTGGTTTATGGGTTGAGATGTGGCCTTCCTAAAGTAGTGAATTTTTTGAAATTATTCGAGAACAAACAAAATCCAAATGAGACTCCAACAGAGTTTCTGAATAGGCTTAAAGAAGCTGCACGGAAATACACAACTTTGAACCTCGAAGCACCTGATCAGAAGTTCCAGCTGGCTTACATTTTTATGGGCCAATCAACAGATGTTATAAGGAAAAAACTGCAAAAAAGGGGGGTAACGGATATAAGTGAGATATTGAAAATAGCCTGGCAAGTAGATCAGAACAGGGATTCAGTAGATAAGGACAAACAGAATAAGCCCCACCATAAGAAAAACCACAATGAGGGAAAGTCATCCAACTCACCAAAGAGGGGACCCCGTTTTCCTCTAGCTGAGGACCAATGTGCCATTTGCAAGCAGAAGGGACACTGGAAAAATGAGTGTCCAGCACGAACAAAAAAGACACCCCCAGCTCCGGAACTAGCTGTGGATTATGATAGACAGCAACCAAGAGCATCACCCCCAGCGGAGCCTTCAGTTATAGTTAAGCTGGGAAATGAGGATGTTGAATTTCTAGTGGACACAGGGGCGACCTATTCTGTATTAAATACTTTAAAAGGTAAACTGAGCCAAGAGACTGTGGATGTGGTAGGAGCCACCGGGGTAAGTGAAACACGGCCTTTTTTCCAAACTTTAAAATTCAAATTGGGAAAACACTGGGTGACACACCAGTCCCTGTATATGCCAAATTCACCAATGCCATTATTGGGCAGAGATTTATTGGAGGAATTAGAGGCAGAAATTAAATTCTCCAGAGACGGGGGGGGTGAAAGTCATAATTCCTGAATCTAAATTCATAGAAGCAGCAGCTATTCTTATACAGGAATGCCATAGAGGAATTCCCAAAGAAACAGACGATGCTGTCAGTTCTATAGTATGGGCCAATGATATCCCTGGGAGATCCAAAAGAGCTGAACCTGTAAGTATTACAGTCAAAGCAGGAGCTACACCGGTAAGGCAAAAACAATACCCTTTGAAATTAGCAGGTCGCAAAGGACTAGCACCCATAATTGAGAAGTTTCTCAAATTTGCGTTGCTAGTAGAATGTGAATCCAAGTATAACACCCCAATTATACCAGTGAAGAAAGCAGATGGTAAGAGTTATCGATTAGTGCAGGATCTAAGGGAGATTAACAAAATAACAGAGGACATATATCCAGTTTTAGCCAATCCTTACACACTTTTGACTACACTAACAGACGAATTAGAGTGGTTCACTGTTTTAGATCTTAAAGATGCCTTTTTCTGCATTCCTGTGCACAAGGACAGCCAAGAAATTTTTGCCTTTGAGTGGGAAAATCCTGAAACAGGAAGGAAGACCCAGCTCACCTGGACAGTCTTGGTTCAAGGCTATAAGAATAGTGCAGTCCTATTTGGAAACCAGCTGGCAAAGGAACTGGAGGACTGGAGGAAACAGGAGCCAGGAGGACTTGTTCTTCAGTATGTTGATGACATCCTAGTAGCAACCAGAACGCGAGATGAGTGTATCCAGCTAACCGTAAGTCTGTTGAACTTTTTGGGCGAGAGTGGTTATTGAGTCTCGAGAGAGAAGGCCCAGATTGCCAGGGAAACAGTAGTTTACCTGGGGCTGGAGATTTTCCGTGGACACCGACAACTCAGCAAAGAGCGGAAGGAAGCTATCTGTCGCCTTCCAGAGCCCCACACTGTGAGAGAAATGCAAGCCTTCCTGGGAATGGTAGGTTGGTGTTGCCTATGGATATCAAACTATGGACTGCTGGTAAAACCTCTGTATGAGGTCCTTAAGGCAGCCGAAAAGGGAACAATCATATGGACAGAAAGTGCAAGGGCTGCCTTCAAACAGTTGAAACGTTCCCTAATGTCAGCCCCAGCCTTGGGGCTGCTGGATTTGAATAAGCCTTTTGAACTCTTTACATATGAGCGACTGAATGCTGCTCTGGGGGTACTAGCACAGCACCTTGGGGACCAGCGAAGAGCTGTAGCCTACTTTTCAAAACAGCTAGACAATGTTAGTCAAGGGTGGCCTGGATGCCTGAAAGCTGTGGCAGCAACTGTCCTCCTAATACAGGAGGCCCGTAAATTCACCCTTGGGCAGCACATTCTCGTGTATGTACCCCATGCAGTAATAACTGTGCTGGAACAAAAGGGGAATCACTGGCTATCCCCTAGCAGAATGCTGAAATATCAGTCTGTGTTGCTGGAACAGGATGATGTTACTCTGAAAACAACATCTGTGGTAAACCCTGCAATGTTTTTTGTTGCGGTGGTTCGGAACCAGGAAAGACGAGGACTTCCGGTGGCATGTTCCACAGACCGAGAGTTTCCCCCCGAAGCTCCCAGAGGCAGTGGTTTGGACCACCAAGCCACGAACCGCAAGTTCCTGCTATTGGTTCCTTGATTTGTCTGTTATGTTTCCCCGTTCTGGGAAATTCCCTGTCACTCCATTGTTCATTCGTTTTTCTCTCTTCCCCCTCCCCTCCCTAAACCCCATTTGGCAATGTACCCCGGCCCCTCCCTTGTATTGCCCCTTTGCCCTCAGTTTATTGGATGTTGTTCCTCCCTTAAATACACATGTAATGAGCTGTTCTTGGCTCTTGGTCTCTGTGCTCCCTTGGAGGTAATAAACCTACCGAATTCACACACTAAGAGCCCTCCTTCTCTGGGAGTTCTCTGCTATCTCGCCGTGCTCTGAGGGCAACATCTCCTCAGACCGGGACGCGGACTAGCGGTGTCCTCATCGGCTCACCGGGGAAGCCTTCTAGAACACGAACGGCCTCCCAGGTTCACACTAGCGCTCTGCTGCCGGTACCGGGGCGGGATAAAACAGGGAACGCAACAGTTTTTGTCATCTACATTACTTGATAGCATGCCTGAACATGATTGTCTACAGACAATAGAGGAGACTTATTCTAGCAGACCAGACCTGAAGGACATTCCCCTGAAGAGCCCAGACTGGGCGCTGTATACGGATGGAAGCAGCTTCATGAGAAATGGTAAGAGAATGACAGGCTATGCTGTAACCACCACAGATAAAGTCATAGAGGCAAAAGCCTTGCCTCCAGATGTATCATCACAGAAAGCTGAACTCCTTGCACAACAAGGGCTCTAGAGCTGAGTGAGGGGAAGAAGGTAAACATCTGGACTGATTCCAAATATGCCTTCAGTGTTGTTCATGCCCACGGAGCTATCTGGAAGGAACGTGGCCTGCTGACTGCACAAGGTAATGAGATTAAGCATGCTAAACAGATTCTTGCACAGGGGAACTCACTTAGTTGCAACGGTAGTTGGGGAAGTCAGCAAGGTTCTGGGAATTGCCTGGGACCTGCACACACCATACAGGCCCCAGGCAAGTGGCAAAGTTGAGCGTATGAATGGAACCCTCAAAACCCAGATTTGTAAAATTTGTCAAGAAACATCCATGACCTGGGTTCAAGCCCTGCCAATAGCCTTGCTGAGAACTCGCATATAGCCAAGGCAAAGGGACAATATAAGTCCCTATGAAATATTATATGGCAGGCCTTATCAAGCTCCACATATCCCGGGAGAGATTCATGTGAAAGGTAAAGCTGATTTACAGAAGTACTTAATAGCTTTGAGTTCCACTTTACAGAAGCTCCAGAGATTTGTCGTGTTGTCCAGGCCAATAGGACTGGACATACCTGCTCATCAGTTCCAGCCCGGAGATTGGGTCTACATCAAGTGGTGAGACGGTGACCCCTTGCAAGCCAAGTGGAAGGGACCTTTCCAAGTTTTGCTGACCACCCTCACTGCAGTCAAAGTTGCTGGCAAGGGACTGTGGATCCACTATTCCAGAGTGAAGAAGGCTTCGGCTCCCGAGACCATCAAGAAAACAAAGACTGATACAGATCAGAAGGATGTGGTTTAAACTGTTCTTTACATTTCTGTTATCTGCCCAAATGGTAACTATGATTCAGGGTTTGTCCCATGATTTACACAAGGCTGTAGTCCAAAATGTGTCCAAGGTTCTTAATAAGAACAATTGCTGGTTCTGTATCCGGTTCCCACCTCTAGATGGGGGTGGTCACTGACCGTTGATTGGCATTTTAAGCTGTCAAAAATTGACACCTTAAAATTTGACCATATCTTTGACACCCTTACCTCATGGTTACCAAACTGGGCCTGGATAAAAGAAACATTTATAGTAACTGTAATTGTAGTTATCCTCTGTGTAGTAGCCTGCGTGTCAGCCGGTTGTGTAAACCGATGTTGTAGATAATGTAGAATAGAGTAAGGTAGAGTAGAGACTAGACAAAGTAGAGTCTTGTTAGTCTCTAAAAGGGGGGAAATGATGCCTGAAGGATTTTTCTGCTTTTCTCCTGAATACTTCTTACACTGTTCCCTATATTCACAAGTATTAGCATGCATACTTGTGATGCTTTAGGTGATAGTTTAGCCTGGTTTCATGGTGTTTAGTAGGCCAGTAGACTAAACACCCCTGAAACCACGTAGAGTTAGAAGACCAAACACTCTGTTTTCGTAGGCCCTCAAGGTCTCCTAGTAGGACCGATTTTGTAAACTAGAAGTTAGCCCACCCAGGCCCCTTATTGGGCCCTCCTGGTAGATATGCTAATGTGTAGAGTCTTTAATTGTGTACTCGATGGGGGGGACGGGGCTTTTTGCGATGTGTTCTACCTGGACGGCAGAAGCCATCGAATGGGATCCTATTAAAATACCGAGGTAAATAACCCCTAACCCTCTAACCGTGTCTGAGCCTTTATTTCCTAAGACCAGAAAAAGGCATCACTACCACAGCCTCAACTGCAGGGACAGAAAGGGCTCTGTGGTGTTTATTCCTCCCTTGTACTTCAGTACTCAGCTCCATGTGTTTTTGCCTGAGTGTATCATGCTTTTATGCACCAAGGCAATGCTGGGCCACAGTCTAGGCCTCTTGGATTCAGTTTAAAAGCTGGCTGATGAAGTTGGATACCTATGCATGCCAGCTTTAGTTTATGTTTTAAAATAAAACTTCCATCCTTTCTGTTTGTGATGGCTGGTAGCATGACCTCAACATAATCATTATGAGAACACAGTTTGTTCAAGTCTGCAGAGAGCCTTTAATGATAACTCAGAGCTGTGAAGGACTTTATTCAATTTCACAGCACTTTTAATTCCAAGACACTATCTGAGCAGCACTACTCATCCAAGACTTAGATGTGGAAGAAAAGCACAGGGTTGATCACTCGGCCTTACACACTTCACAAAAGTAAGTAATCCAAAGTGTATTACTGTGCCTGCACTTTTCTGGCTGACTGGGGAGTGGGTGCTCACTGCTGCTGTCCTCATAAAGAGGTAGAAGAGCCTCATCCCACTCTCTGTGAGGAAATCCCTCTTTCCTTGTCAGCCCAAGATGAAAAATTGCACCAGAAAAGTAATTACTGCCAGGAGGTGATTTTTGCAGGTTGTAGTTTGAAACCTCCATCCTGTGGGAGTGTGCAGACTACCACTGATCTGGCCTCCCTGCTGCTCTTCCCACACGCTATGTTAGGAAAGGTCATTTAACTGTTGTTGAAGGTTGGATCTAGTTCTTTTCCTCAGGAATTTTTCTCCCATGGGTTGCTAAGACACAAATGACTGGGTACTTAAGAGAAACAAAGCACAAGGCTGTAGCCTTTCTCCTTGGCAGGGTGGGGCAAAATTGCCCCTCATGGAAGCAGAGCCTGGTAACGAGAGATTGGAGAGACTGAAAAGCAAGGGCAGGGGGGAGGTCACGCTCTCTTGCTCGGGACCCTCGGAGCTGGACAGTTGAAGTTGCTGTCTGCTGAACCCACGGCCCCTGAGAAGCCAGCGCGGAGCTGCCGGTCTGTCTGCTGTGAGTCTCTGCCCTCTGCCCCATCCGGAGCCGACCTGCCTGCCACCAGCCCGCTCTGAGTTTTCTCCGCTACATTGTAGCGGGGTTTTTCCCTGCACGTGGAGACCCCTTACCGTCCCAGCTCCCTGTGTCCGGGGATCCTGCTGCGGCACCGACACCAGCTGCCCCCCCCCTCCCGAGAGTCTGTGGAGCAAGGGCTCTCCTCCATCCCTCCGTGCTTCGGGCAGCTGCCATTTGCCGTGTGCTACCTGAGCTCACGCCAGAGCGCCCCTGCAGGCACCGGGGAATCATCACACCCAGAGCGCCCCTGCAGGCTGTGACTGGAACTGCACCAAAAGGAAAAGGTGCCTGAAGCCGAGCAGGCTGCCACTGGGTTTCTGGTTCTGTTTGTTGGTTAACGTTATAGTTGTTGTTATTTGTTAGCTTTGTTTTAGATATTAGTAAAGAACTGTTATTCCTATTTCCATATCTTTGCCTGAGAGCCTCTTGATTTCAAATTTATAATAATTCGGAGGGAGAGGGGTTACAGTTTCCCATTCCAAGGGAGGCTCCTGCCTTCCTTAACAGACACCTGTCCTTCAAACCAGGACAACTGTACATGCCTCAGCTTCTTTGTGAAGCGAGGCTAAACATTACATAGCAATGGGTAAAAACATTTAGTAATAAATAGCTAAGACCTTTAAAACTTTTAAAAAGTATAAATTACTCAACTGATAAATCAAGAAGTACTAATGAGGGAAGGAGAAGTGAATGGTAACAAACCACTTAAACACAGTGTCTTCACACTCTGCTTAGAGAGGCAGCTCACTGAAAGAGATGAAGCCTCCTCACATGCCCGGTATACCTGGCAGTGCTTGGCAGAACATTAGTGGAGATACTGCTTAGAAATCTTCATCATCGAAGGTCTCAGTGCATCGCAGCATCACGGTCTCATGATCATAGTGAAGGTCTTCTTCCTGAAAGCCCCCCCAAAGTCAAGCAGGATTAAAAACCTGAGGAGCTCATTGAATTTCAAATATACAGTGAGTTGGTCAAGAGCTGATGTACCAGCAAATGCACCACGAGCCCTCCCTCCTTCTCTGAATCAGCCACCAGCATTTGATAAGTTCCTGAGATGCCTGATGAAGAATGGCTCACATTTTCTGCCAGTTTCCTTCTACAATCACAGGGCTCCAACCCTGTGTCTATCTACATCATCTAGACAGCCGTCACTGACTGTGGTAGCAAGTATGTCACATAACAGGCTATGAAGGTATGAGAGCTTCCTTGAGGCCTTAACTTCTATCAACTTCAGGCTTTGCTTCACTTTTAGCAACAGAAGGAAATGATCTTCTCTTTCACCAGTTTACAGAGAACAAATAGCTCTTGAGAAATCAAAGTCTGGAAGATAAAAGTGTTCATGCCTACAGTCCATCTAGTCCACCTTCTGCATTGATGCAAGACTCTTCAGTGAAATACTGCTTTTAAAAATAGGTGCTGTTTAAAAATGTATAGCTTAAGGAACACTAAATACCACTTACTTGTCAAATGACTCATCCCAAATCCATAATTTTAAAGGAAAGTGTGCCTTTGAAGACACAAAGGCGCTCAGTACTATTTAAAAAAAAAAACCCACTGAGTTTCATTTAGGTAAAACCTTTGGATCTCAGTCTAAATTAACTCTTTACTGCCTTTGCTGCTAAGCTTCTCTTATGATGTTACCTTAAGACAACAGCTCTTGAAAAAATTACAAGATTGTTTAACTAACCTCATGCGCAGAAGTATTTCTCTGTCATGTACCATGATATAGAACCATGCTCTTGTTCTCATTTTGGGGTCACTGCCCTTTTAAGAGCTCTCCCTTTCCTTGTCCAAATTATTTTCCCCCTCCTCTTCTGTGAGTCTTTCTGAAGCTTTTTATTCCAGTGGGGTGCATGCCCTTGGCAGCCTTGAGAGGCAGGGCTGCAGCTCAAGAGGAGCTGTGTTCACTAGCTCTGTGACTATGAAACAGTGACCATCCACAATCCAACAGCAGTAGTTGCAGTTTGTACCTGGACAGTTAACCAGAAATGACAGGACATGGCACTGGCATGAATGACCAGCAATAAAATCCATCACCTCAGCAGCTCTGGGGATGAAAGGAAAGAAGACCATGGGCTACCTTTTGTATTTCAGTGGTGTGCACATCACATGCCTTACCTTGGTACTTACTGTACTTGCTACCCACCTCTGGATCTTCTACAAAGTGTGTGCACAGTGTACTGGGACACTGCTTTATCCTTGAGATAATTTATCCCAGCACTGCCCAAACTCCTGTGCTAGCATAGCACCAGCACAGGTGCCACATCAAGGGAAGGGAAATGGTCTGCAGAGGTTCAGTCATACCCATAAGGTAAGCAGGATGGGTTTCTTTCCCTGTCAAGTCCAGGAGTCTCTGATGCTCTGAGTAGCCCAGTTTCTGGGGTAAGGTCAGTAGCCTATACTGATCTCTCTGCTGCTGCCTGAGTTGCTGTTTCAAGCTAGCTGGAACATCTTCTATCCCTGCTCTGCAACCACTTTCATAACTGTCTCAATCTGTTTGCTTTGAGATGGATCTAAATCTCTGCTCTCAAAACAAAAAATATCTTGTCAATCATATTTTCTTTTTTCTTTTTTTTTTTGCCTCTTGGCAGCACTGTCTAGATGTGCTGTTCTGCACTCTAAATCAAAACAGATTGTGACCTTCACATTATCTAGCCTGGGTGATTTCTGCTCAAACTCCCTTTTTATTTTCTTATCACAGACAACTAAAAGTTCCTGCGTAAAAGAAGCCTGTGCAGCTTTTTATTTCCTTTTGGATCCACACAGTACAGTCAGCTGCCAATTTGCAGTACTTTGGGCTCTTTTGCTGCTTGCCTTCCCACCACTCCCATTCTCCTAGTCTTATTTTAAATGTGCCTCTTTAAACCTCGAGAGAGACACTACCTCTTCCCATACCACCTCATCTGGGAGCTGTGAGATGGACTTGGGCTCACATATAATGAGGCAGCCCCAAGCAGAAGGACAAAAAGAGGCCATGCCAGGCATGACACTCACAAATGAAATTTAAAACCAGAAAATGCCATATCTTGCATAAAGCTTTTCTTTCTCTTTCTAGGCCTGCTCAGTTCATGGTCATTTATGTAAACACAAGAAGAGCTCTGCTCTTACACAGAACATAGCTATTCACAGACCAAAGGGTTGTGTAGATCAGTGCCTGGTCTCTGACAACAGTCAGCAGGAGAAGTTTAGAAAAAAGTGCAAAAATTGGGCATGCAGTGTGCTCTGTTTTACAATAAATGCTCATACATTATAGCAAACTGTGCTGTGAGGCCCTCCTGCACTGGAATTTAAATCTGGACCTTCAGATTTAGTAATTGCCCATGGATTGATGACCCTGGAGTCCAAATGTGGTAATTTGTACACGCAAATATTTTTAATTTGTTGTCTGTTCATTTTATTTAGTGTTTTCTAGTTCTTCTGGTGTTAGACACAATGAGTAGTCATTCTGTGTACCAAATCCACACCATGTACGAATAAAATGGTCTTGCAGTACCCCTCAGTTTTTGTTTTTGTTTTTGTTTTTGTTTTGGTTTTTTTTTGTAGAAAAATCCTGCTCTAACAGTTTCTATTTAATGCCTTTTCCTGTGCTTGCTGCCACTCTGCACCTCCTCTAGTGCTACCGTCTCCAAGAGGGGGGAGCCAAATGGCATGCAGCAGTCTCTCTGGGACAGATTCAGATAGTGGTGCAATACCAGTTTCTGCTTTTTCTCTCACAACTACCCCTCATCACAAACCTCCTGTTTTCCTTCAAAGGAGCACCTGCTCAAGTAACAGAGACCAGGTGGGAGCCAGGCAATAGAAACCAGCAAACCAATGGCTACTGTGAAGGTACCACTGACTCTGAACCAAAACAAGCACGCTCTGGCTAAGGGGTATCTCCCTTTCGGTTCTTCACCCACGTGCAAGCTCTGAGCCACCTCCTTGGCAGGGAGACAAGAAGGGGAGGAAGAACAATGCAAACACAAAGACTTCTGTCTCAGCAAACCTGCAACAGTAGGCTAAGAGGAAGCTCAGGAACTTTTCATCAGCTCTTTCAAGAACACAAATATCCTGCTTCTAGGGCCTGCCAGTGGAGGGCTCAGGGCAGGGAAGCTGGCACCCAGACAAGCAGAAGGTGGTTCTAATGAGCTCAGAATGAAGCAGCTGGGGGTTGATGAAGAACTGAAAAGTGAGCTTTACTTGCTCAGAAGAGATCACTCAAGCTTTTCCACAAGAAACTTTCATGCAAACAATATTAATGAAAAAATTTTACAATTCCTCATGTCATTTGCCATTTTGAATAATATTCAAAGCAGTATTCACTCACACTTAGCCTCTTACAAAGGTAATCCTACTGGCCTTTTGGAATGACACATCTGAAATGATGAACCCCAAGTTCTTACTTGTAATCATTCTGGACAATATGATTAGAAGCATTGAATACAAAAATCCTTTTCTGACATTGCTCCTGAAATAAATTGTTCCTTCTATAAATAATCCTTTGGCAAGGCTTACCTGGCAAAACTGTGTATTAGTGAAGAAGAGGTGTTTTAGGAAGTCAGTGACCTGCAGATAGAGTCTCTGGTGATCCTCTGGGTTTTCAGAAGTGCAGCTGGCAAATGCTGAACTGAAAATGGAATCAGATACTGTATTTAATTGTCTGTTCTGTTCTCCTTACTTTCTCTCCTCCATATTTTACTTATAAATTAAAAAAAACCAAATTGTTTTCAAGATGGTTCTGATATTAAAGACAATAGCCAAGCAAGACAGGGAGGATGTATGTATTGATGAGATACTGTTTGCCAAGTGCAAGGCAGTATGTAAGAACAGAGAACAGAAATAGAAGAAACTGGTGTCACAACAAGGAGATCTACTGATACATGACAGCATAGTGACACTGTTTTGGGGAAAAGTAAATATCCATTAAAACAGACAGTAACAATGGTTATTTGGGAGTGTATTTTGTAGGGTTGTTCAGAGCAACAGCTTTGACGTCTTCTGTAAAGTTTTTGAGTTAATGCAGTAACCTGTGGTCATGAAATGACGTGTTAGCTATAACTGGCAGGTTTGTTCTCAGGTAACTGTGGCACAAAGCTAAGCTTTCATTCTGGACCTCACCTCTGTATTCTTCCTGGGATTTTACAAAGTTCTGCCATCACACCTCTGTCCAGAATTACAAGGTGCAGAACAGCAGGCAAGGAAAAGAAAACAATAAATGTTGACTGTTGAAATACTAAACTGATTTGGGACCTAAAACAGACTTTGAAGATTATGGTAACACATTGCAGAATTAAGGAATAGTTAATCTTATTTTAAAAGCAAATGGAAATTGTGACCTAAAAAATGTTATTTAATAAATATTTGTTAAGGTTTTTCATACATTCAATCATATTCTGATCATCAGCCAAAACAACCTTATTTTAATTCATTCTCTTCTGGAAGTGCAACCTGGAATGGTGGTGAAAGGAAGAGATTCACATTAAAGATCACTCTAAATGTTGAAAAATAAGTAGAAAATGGGATTAAAAACCCACAGATTAAAAACACTATTTGCAAAGAGAAACAATTCTAACAAACACTAAGCAGAAAGAATACATAAAAGATTAATCATAATGTGATTTTCCTCTTGAGGAAAACAACCCTTTTCTTTCTTTGGTCTACTGGGAAAAAACAAAGGCAGTGCCAGCTTTGTATCTGACATGTTCTCTTCCAGGTAACTCATCTCAACTGAAGAGGAAAGAGATGTCATTATTTAATAGGTCCTGTGTTTCTTTGGTGTTACTGTTCAGGTCAACCACACTTTAACCTGGTCACCTCTGTGTGACTGAATTAGGGTACTTGAAAAAGACAAGGCAGAAAATGTTGAAAAATTATCCTTTTTGTCTCATTAAATGAGAGTACAGTTTATGATTAGCTGATTTATCCAGGGAATGCCTCTTGGTCCTCACAGGCCTACTAAGTGATTGAGAAAAGGAAAACATTACGAGTATTGTAAATTGAAAAGACAGAAAGCTGTGCAGAGTGGCAAAGAAAATCAGGACCCCAGTTATCCTGATGGGCTGCTCTTAATAAGTGATTCTTACTGATTGTCGTGGTTTTAGTTCGCTTATTCAGGTTTGTGGCTAAATGCTAGCACACCTACTTAAATTTACTTGATTGCTTGTTGTGAGATAAGGATTAGGAGTAGGCAAAGCAGGCTCAAACTTTATAAAGTACAAAGAAGTTTTATTAATATATCTAAGACAAAGGGAAAAAAGAAAAAAAAACCTCAAGAAAAAACTAGAACAAATTCTTCAGACTACCCCTCTTTCCCCACTCTCCATTTCATTCTCCCTGACAACATACAAAAGACAACACTTTGACCTCCAGTCAGTTTACCACCTCAGAAACAGCTTTTGTTCCAGTTCATTTAGGGAGAGAAGTTTCTTTTGCTTACACTATGGATCTTCTGTAAGAAAAATACAGTTTTTATGGGTCTTCTGCCTCACCATTAACCGCCGCCCGGAGCAAAGTCCAACTTAATGGTGGATCTCTCCCACACCAGTAGCCTTCCCACAGCCACTTGGGTGGGTTATGAACAGTCTACAGGGTACCTGTTTTAAGGATGCCTAGTTCAATTGCAGCAACAAAGAAAAATCCTTTCTTCTGTGCTTAGCAACACAGGTTCTCCTGACAACTCAGGTTCTCTAGCATTCTCCCCGGGACCAGGGCTCTGAGTCACAGCCTCTCCTCTCTCTTGGTTCTAGTTTCTCATCAGGCTGTACTTTTTCAACACTTACTTGTCTGTACTTAGGTATTTCAGTTCATTGGCTGCAATAAGAACCTCACATCCCCCTTTGGACTATATCTTCATATATTACAGAGAATTTATTAGCTCAGTCCCCAACCATGGTTCTCCAAAAGAGTTTTCAGCTTCACTCTTGAAGCACTTCCCATGCACCTCCCTCTAGGTATCAGTTCTGCTTTCCTCACTGACTGTAAAGTCTCTGCGCTGCACTATGTAGATGTCCTCACTCATTCCTCTCTCTGCGAGGAAGGATGGGTGTCTGTGAGTTTAGTCCAGGCATGGAGAGAGTTAATCTCTGTCTCTCTCTCCGGCAGTGTGAGGATCACGTGCTCTTTGCCGGGCTGCTTGAACAGGTCCGAGCTGGATGCCAGATGCTCTCAAGAGTCTCTGCCTGGCTCTGCGGAGCTGGCTTGGCCTGGTGGGGCCATCTGGGCCCGGGGTGACAGGGCAGGGCCTGGCCCGAGCTGGATGGAGTCCGGCCCGGTCCTTGCCTGGCCCGGCTCTCCCTCTTGTGTAGCTGAAACACCGGCTGAGCTGGATTTGCTGAAAATTCCAATCGTTTCCTCCCCCATGCCTGCCCGGCTGCAGCGGCACGGCTGCCGTAAAAACCTCCCTTCCCCCCCCCATCCCTCCTTTGGAAAGGCGGGGGGGGGGGGAAGCGCTTGGGCCTCACCAGTGAGAGAAGCAGGAGCTGCTCCTCTCTACACAGCAGCAGCAGGTCCAAAGAGGAAGAGCGTCAGAGAGTCTCTGCTTATATATGGTTTTTTTCCTTGAAGGCGGACCAACTTTTTAATTGGTTTACTTACCTATCAATTTTTAAAACTACCTGATTATTGGCTCTCTCTCTCGCAGGAAGGAAGTTGTATTCCTTCCTGCATTCCTGCAGCACAGATCACTTCTTAGATTTTGACCCCTCTGGCCTAACCCAGGACACTGATTCTGCTGTAAATGACCATTAGTCATTTCACTTTTCACCTTAAAAGGAAGTATTATTGTGAAAACAGTTGCTGAAGACTGCTGTTCTGACCATTTATTTAAAAAGAGAGCTTTTGTCTTACTCCACAGAGTACCTGCCATGGAGTACTGACAGTGGGCTATTAATATACTTTGTCTGCCAAAAGGGAGAGTTTGTCATTTACCTCTGGCTGGACATTCCCTGAGCCTTGCTTCTGTCAAGGAAACCAGCAGCAACATCAAATGCATCTTCAAACATCACCTAGCAGAAAAACCACTTCAGATGTCAGCACATCCAGCCACCTAAAAGTTTTACCTAGGGCATAATTTTTAATAATGAAGTCTTTAAAAGCATGATATTCTTTCTTTGCATTTAACAGGTATGTTTACAGCTAGAGTAAACCAAGAGGTTTTGTGGAGGGAGACAAGAATAATGTGGAATAACTATTTCATGGCTAGGAACACAAGGTCAGTCCACTCCCTTAAGCCTGTGCTTCAGTCTCTAGGAATTGGACTTCACAAAAAAATCAGTAAAACCCATGAATTGTATTGGTGCTTTAGAGACTTGACTGTGGACTGCTGCTTATGGCTGGAGATCTCAGCTGTACCAGCCAGTCTCTCCAAATCTGAGTCCAGTTGACAAAGGAGTTTGGATGCTCCTTGTGCCAGACCACTGAACTCATTAGTTCACACTGCCATAATGCAGTTCACACACTTCCTGTGCCAGAAATACCATACAGGGAACATTCCCACGACATTTCCTACGGTGAAGAGCAATATGAGTTGTGTCCTGTGACTCAAAAGGAACTTGCCAATGCAATTTACTTACATGCTAAAGGTAAACATCTGTCCCTCCCTTGCAGCTAATGAAATTACACAAACCTCTTTGAGCAGCTAGTTACTTCAGCAATCAGTGCTCCAGGAACCATTTTTAGAACTGGCTGTTATTTAATCAAGCTCTTATTAATAAATGCCCTGGTCTACTCAGTCACTGACTTCTTGGCTCTGCAGAGGTGCATGGTACAGGCAGTCATTGGCTCTGTACCACTGGAAACTGGTCTAAAAATACTTTCTCTTTGCTACCAAGTGCTTTGATGAAAAAACCCCATCCAACCCAAAACACAGCAGACTTTGGCAAACTAGGTATTCCTTCTGCATTTAGATCATCTGTGCTCTTTGGAGAGTCTGCAGAGCACAGTAACGGTATAATTCTTGTTCTTGCTCCCTGTCCATAGAGCAAGATAGGAGCAAATTTAACTGTTGTTTAGCACAGAAACCCCACAAGTCAGTGGAGACTGGCAGGATCACTGCACTACTGTAGCTTGCTAGCTATCTTACTAAGAGAAAATTTGGTGCAAACATTTACTCAAAGACTGCTTATTGTCTCCACTTACGCATTCAAGATGTCTTGAGAAAGCTTAGTTACAGCTACTGTATGTTTGCAATTAAAAGCTGCAGAGCCAATTAGCATCTGAGGGCTTGGAGTTTCAGAGGCAGACTATGAATGTTGCTGAGCACTTACTTCCTCTGGTGTGGAGACTGAGGAACCACTGGCTTCCTCACTGTTACCTCCGCTGTCCCTCACACTACCTTCAGTGCAAGCAGGCTCTGGGCAAGCAGCCTTGGGATCCATGAGGAAATCTCTCTGGCTACAGTACTGCAAGATGCTGTCCCTGCTCTCTTCAGACAGCTCTTGCCAGAGATGGGAAATAGCTGTGGAGACCTCAGGAAGAGGCACCTCTCCAGTGCAAACAATTCCAGGCTCTATCAGCAGGTCCACTGTGTGCTTATAAAAATACAGGTATCTGGAAGGAAAGGGAGCATCTCTTAAGAGCAGGCTATAAGGCAGCCATCTACTGAAAATCAGCAGGACACTGGGGAGTAGCTCTGATCCATGACTACTACACTGACTCTGCCCCCAAGACTTCATACAATTACTGAATTATGCCCAACACTGTCTGAAGATTTCACCTGCAAAAAGCAGGCTCCAGCTTCAGCCTCAGCAGGACTGCCTCACAACAGAAGCTCCAGACACTGCAGGTTTTACTGGTTGCACAGGCAAACCTCATCCTGGAATTCAATAAATTTTCAGTTACTTGCTGTTGGAGAATAACTATCTCTGGCTGCACAGACATAAAGTATAAGTGAGAAATCCAGGCCCCTTAGATGAGAGCTAGGCTTCTGCTCAAGGTTATTCTCGTAAGACAGCTGTGGGAAAGAGAGACATGAAAGCCGAAAACAAGCTGCAGGTGTCTAAAAATTAACTTGGCAGAAGAAACTGTTATTGTAGCCTTCTGATACTAATGTGGTGCTCTAATTTAAGTCCCGTGTGAAACTTCTGTATGAGAACAAACACTGTGTGTATAGTAGAAAGAAAACTTATCATGTAGTTTTATTTTGAGCATGCAGAGAAGTATAAGTATGCTCACTGTCTGACAATAAACAAGCTTGATTTATCACTCACATTGAGTCGGCGTCTTGCTCCTCTCGCCCCCCGACAAATGGTGACCCCGACGTGATGGACGGGACCGGCAAGATCGGGAAAGCACTGGGAGCAGCGACCGGGGAGCTAAGATCTCTACCTTTTGCACGGCAAAAGGTTGATCCGACAGCTCGGGCCTCTGGAGAAGGGCCCGCCACTCGAAAAGGCTACACTCTGACAAGCTGCGTGACGGTCACGGAATCAGCGGATAGATGTGGCGTGGAAAGACGCGGAGGGGCCAGCGCGGAGAGACGCGGAGAGGCCAGCGTGATCAGCCAGACGTTGTAAACCAGCTGGACGAAGATGGACCGAGAGGTAGCCTTAGACTTATTAACATGCTTTTTAGAAAAGCGGGAAGTGAGCAAAGAAACCCTAAAGCAAATAGCAAGACTAGTTGCATTAGAGAAAGCAAAAAGATGTTTTAGAGACCCTAATGCGATGTTTGAAGTCCTAAACCTCCTCCAACTTATCATCTCTGTGAGAAGATTAAAATGTAATAATTCCATTATTCGGAATCTCTTAAAATGGACTTGGAACTGTAGACTAACCCTGGGAGTGGGAGTTCTTCCCGCGGCCGCTGCAGCTAGCGGCGGCTCCTGCCCTCGGCTCCGACGGCATCTCAACGCGCCAGGGGCGGGAGGCTACAGTGACAGCGTGGCTGCCCGTCCCTAGAGCCGGCAGCAGTGGAGACCACGGCGTGGCAACAGCCACGGCTTCTCTGCGCACCAGGCGGGCAGCAGGAAACCTCTTTTCCCAGTAACAACTTAGTAACAACAGTTCCCTAACCACCAAGACTGCGCGCAGTGAAATCTTTTCCTTAGCAACAGCCTAACAACACCGATCTTCCCTGAATCAGCGGGGTAGAAGCGACGCGGTGCTGCCCACGCTGTTCTTTTACTCCTGTAATTGACTTTACTGTGCCCTGCCTCAAAAACTACGACTAAAAACCTGGAGGACAATGACAATGAGAAGCCTTTGACTAAAAACTACTTGAGAAACTACGACTGAGAAACTTCCAGAGCCAAAACGATGCCAGGGCCGAACAGGGCCGGGGCCAAGCACAGCAAAGAAGTTTACGCAAATCACTCCTGATGTATCAATAAGTCTAATTATGTTGTTAAAATTTAAATGCTATTAAATTTATTAAGTTCTGTTAACGTTAAGTGTAATGACTAAGTTCTGTAAAAGTTAACTACAGTTATGCATAACTATGTGTGTTATAGCAAGGATTAAGTTCTGTTAAAATAACGTATGTAAAGTCATGTATAAGCATTCTTTTAATTATCGTGTTCATGGTACCATAGTCTTCGTAGTTAAAGGTAGTTGACAACGTCTGTTACTTTACAGTCTGCACAACCTGTACTATGTTTATATAACTGTCCCCATGATTCGTCCCAGTTTAAGTAACCTTCCTAGGTACTGTTTCTGAGCCTTCTCATAAAATCTGTGTTAGGGAAATCCCTCCAGTTGGAGTCCTGGCTCTGGCCAAGCCTGGACTCTCCCTGGTTGGACATCTACCAACAGACCCAGGTGTTTCTGCATCCAAATTATACTTAAGTTGGGTTTGACTTAATAATTTGAGTTTATATGAGCTGCACCCCTTTTAGGGTGGACTTGGGGACCTTGCCTGGGAGAGATCCCCCAGCCTTCACTGAAACAAGGTGCCAGCTGTTACAGACCCTGGTTGTTAGTATAGTATTCCAAAATTCAATAAAGTATTACTCTAATTAATAACCTTCAAAAACACGTCAATTAAAACTAATTTGCTGACCTGTTGAGTGATGAAAAATCACAAGATAACATACATCACTTAGAATGTTTAGCACATGAGTGTTAGAAGTATTCTTACATCTAGTTATGTGTATTTCTTACTACACTACCTGTGACAGATGGCTAGTAATGCCATAGACAAACTTACGTTAATTAAAACAAAGGGGAGAATTATAGAGTTACACTATGTGTGTTATTGTTATGTTTATAGTAATTATTAGAATTGTGTATAGTTGTTTAATGAAACAAGGAAACAAAATGACCAACAATGTTTTACTCACACAAAAAGAAAGAGGGGGAATTGTTAGAAAAATGACTCCACGAACAGAGCCATGGGCCGTTGGAGGGCTTGTGCGAGGAAAGCCTAGTTGTAGGGCAAGCAATTCATGCTCAATTATAACAATTGAGGGAAACCACGAAGAAGATAAAGAGAGTAAAATCGCCTTTAAGAAATTAGCTAACTAACTTAAGTATTAAAAGCTAGTTAATGAAGTTTATAAAGATAGAACTGATAATTTTAGTAGTTATTATAATCATAAGTGTATTATTGCCATATTTTGTTAAGTGTTTGACATGTATTATTGCCATATATTATTATATGTTTGATAAAAACAGTAGAAAAAAGTGTAAACCAGGTCTGGATTGCTCAAAGAAAAGAAGGGGGATTTGTTGGAGAATAACTATCTCTTACTGCACAGACATAAAGTATAAGTGAGAAATTCAGGCCCCTTAGATGAGAGCTAGGCCTCTGCTCAAGGTTATTCTTGTAAGACAGCTATGGGAAAGAGAGACATGAAAGCCGAAAACAAGCTGCAGGTGTCTAAAAATTAACTTGGCAGAAGAAACTGTTATTGTAGCCTTCTGATACTAACGTAGTGCTCTAATTAGAGAAAAGTCCCGTGTGAAACTTCTGTATGAGAACAAACACTGTGTGTATAGTAGAAAAAAAACTTATCATGTAGTTTTATTTTGAGCATGCGGAGACGTATAAGTATGCTCACTGTCTAACAATAAACGAGCTTGATTTATCACTCACATTGAGTCGGCGTCTTGCTCTTCTCTCCCCCCGACAACTTGCCTTTCCATCTTGAGCCTTTTGCACTGTAAGTCACTTTTTACACATTTACTGGCATTGATCTACACTTTTAAAGCCCTGGGTAAGGTCATATCCTGATGCATTAGGTACTGTACATGTAGACAAAAAGACACTACCCCAGGTCTGGATGCTCTGACTCAAGCATGGGAGCTCAATTTCCTCCATTTTACATCTAAGGAAACCCATCCCTAAGACTGACTTCTATGCAATTGGCAGTGAAACTGGTGGTGGAACACAGGGGTCATAATTTCAACCCAGTTACTAAATCCCAGAACAAGCCTGCTTCTTTTGCTAGCGCTGTGTGGCACAATGAAGCAAGCATAATAATGTCTACTTCAGAAAGCAGCACTGAAGGTTATTTTACATTAATTAAATGCTTAGAGAGTCTCAGATGAAAATAAAAAGATCAAAGGAGTACAAACCAAGTGTTCTATAAACAGCAGTCATTGTTACTATGTTTGGGCTCAAAATTATTCCTTGGAAGATACCCCAAATGAGCACATTTCCTGATTAACTGAGCAGTATTGCATGAGAAACTAACTCAAAAGAGGTCATTCTTTTCTTTTTATTTGCAAATATTTGTTCCAGCGAACCAATATTGAAAATATAATTTTGTAGGCAAGCGTAAACCTGTTTAAACTCCAGTTTCCACACTCTAGAGTATTTTCCACCACTGCTGGAGACAAAATACCAGAAGGGGAATAAGTGTTCTCATGAAAGGTATTGCACTCACTAAGCTGGATATCCAGCTCCAAACAAAGGACCTGGAATTTCTCAAGCAGAAGAACATGAATCACCATTAGACTGCTCTGCTCAAGAAATTAAGCTTGAAGCACAACTCAACTATTTCCTTCCCAACTGGAAGGAGATAACCACATTTTGCACTGGACAGAGTACTGTGAAGTCCTACCAATGTATCTCCTGCTGCTGAATGTGGGAAAAAAAACAGTCAGTTGAAACTCAAAGCATTTCTGATGCTTCTCAAATAATGTGATTAAATGATCACCAAAAGGCTGTTGCTTTCTTTGCTGAAGAGTTCTTGTCATTTTATGTGTATTATAAAAGGTCATTTTTGACAAGAATTAGCTATTACCAAATGCAATCTGCCCTAGGACTGTAGGATAAGTGCCAGAGTCTACACAGTACAGGCCCTGGTCTACCTCATCAGTAAAGAACATGAAAGTCAGGTGTTTATGGCTCTGTCGTGCAGTCTTTGATGAAGCAGATTTTTCTAATCCTGAAAAACCTGATTCAGCACATTTCAAGGTCTTCTAAACGATACCTTACTACAGCCACCTCAAATTCTAATAGGAGCAAAAGCAGGGGCAGGAGTGGGAAGCTGGTGCCATCTGCTGGTCCAGCTGCAGTCTCCTTTTGAGGAAAAACCCGATGATCCAAGGGGGTTTTAGAAATACACAGCAGTTCAAAAGAGAAGAAGGAACTGTAGAAGTTTTTGGTTATGGTGGTGATGCCGTGGAAGAGGATGCCAGCTGCAGCTCTGGACTCTCCTGCACTGCATGTTCCTAACTCTGGAATGGTTAGGGTGAAACTGACTGCTTGATGGTACAGGATAGATTACACATGCATCTATTTCTCCTATCTTTACAACCTAATAATTGTTTATCCTGTTGGAAATGCAGAATAAAACCTCTAAGTAGCTCCTAGTGTTGTCTGACAGGAAGGGGAAGAACATGGAGTACAATGTACTCAATTTTAAGGTATCAGTAACTTTGAAAAAAATCAGTAATTTTACCATTACGACTTTCAAATAAAATACATGGACAACTGACAGTTGAGAGAACAATGGTCTTTGACTTTTAGGTCCTGCATCAGGCATTTAGGAGCTTGAAGGGTATACAGACACATCCACTAGCTCTAAGTGTAACACACAAGTGATTAGGTTCCCCTCCTCCCCAGTGTTGCAGACATTTTTGCATTGTTGCAGGATGCCTTCTGGTACCTTCCAGACAACCATTCTGCAGCCCAGAGACTGAGGACTACAAGATCTTCCTTGGTTGAATCCAGCCTTACTCTACTCTGATCCCACTAAAAAAGTACTCCAAGCTGCCAGGAGCTAAGGGTCTGTTTCTGGAAGGGACAACAGTGTTCAAACTTCTCATAACAATGCCATTAGAGGAAGTATGGGCATCACTGTGGGGAAATGAATGTGCCTACCTCTGGTTCCCGCACCTCCCTGGAACACATACAGCTAGACTCTTGACAAGTTAATCTGGTGCAGCAATTCTTACCCTCCTAAAATCCAGCCCCATGGCAGGGATACAGTGGTAAAGCGTGGCAACACAGAGACTGACACACTTGAAAGAAATTTTCTTCTTTTTCTTAAGGGGTGAAAAATCCTCAGGGATTTACCAAGACCTGAAAAGCTGGAGACTACTACAACACTGAGAGTCCATTCATATGCAAGCTGCAGGGACTTAGGAAGTGATCAGCTTCATCACCAGCAGGGCCACATTTGCTGGCACAAGGCTTCTGTGAGGCAGATGCAGGCTCCAGCAGGGCTGCAGGAACAGCAGCGCCTGGATGTACAGTGATAATGCAAACAAGTTAAAAACCTGAAGGCAACGTGGAGTGCACCTACTGTTCAAATTCCACTAGATCTGGGGATAAAGTGTCTGAAAACTGGATCAATTCTGGCTTCCCATATTCTTCCAGCGTTTGTTTTTCACATTTATGAAGCAAATACCAGATGGCAGAGTCACTTTCACTCATCTCTTCTGAGGCTGATGTAGTGCTGGAAAGAACACAGGGGAAAAGAGCCACATGAATAACTTCTCAACTGGACTAATAAGGCCCCTGTCATGGTCACTCCAGAGCCCAGGGCCATTCTTCCCAAACCAGCTTTTTCCTCCTTCTTTTGCTTTGCAGGCAATGAGAAATCCTTGCCGGAGATCAGCTACATAGAAGGGAAAGAAAATATAAGCAGTGACTG
The DNA here is from genome assembly GCA_034509425.1 of Eopsaltria australis. NCBI lineage: Eukaryota > Metazoa > Chordata > Aves > Passeriformes > Petroicidae > Eopsaltria > Eopsaltria australis. The sequence continues at coordinate 66,483 of JAVTVJ010001653.1, forward strand.
GAAATGAGACCAACAACATGCTTAGAATGCTTGTGCACTCAGTGGGATTTCAGGGGTACAGGTGAAACTTCTTTGTCCTTTCCTCGTGATGAAAAACCTCTGCTTGGAAATACAGTAGCAATGACAAAGGGGTTCAGAGATGCTGGGATGGAAGCAAGTGCAAAGTATTATCACCTTTTCTTGACTGGTATAAGCCCTTACCTGTGACTGCCGAATTGCCTCCTGACATATTCCTCCCTGACTTCCTCCAAGCTGGATGGGCTCCCATCCTCCAGACTGCAGCTTGCTGTTGTCAGCAGAAAGGTGACTGTCACATCAGTGGCACTTTTGGCTTCTCTCTGACCCTCAGCCCCAACCAAGCAGAATACTGTCAACAACTGGTTCTTCACAAGCCAGAGCTTTTTATTAGGCAAAAATTATGTGAAAGAAGAAACAAAGAAACATCTGTGTCTCCTACAACAAAACTAGCACTACTGGGAGTTTATGAACACTGAGGAACTTAGAATCAATGCCTTCTTCCTAACATTGATTTGACAGAACTAATGGTGAAAACAACTAGCAAATCAAAGTCTGGGTATGTACTAGTCAATACATTATTTTTTTATTACCTTATAATGAACAAATTGCATGCAAGAAACCCTGACATCCAGCCTGTGATTCACAAGCAGTATGAATTTTACATATATGCAACTACATACAAGGGGAAGCTTGCCTCAAACTTCCCTCAGCCAGCCTCACTGCTTGTTATCCCTTCCATCTTGCTCTGTCAAATTATTCTTTCTGCCTGTGACTTACTTTTATGGGTTATCCAAGGATGTGGGTTCAGATGAGGTTGCTCATTTTAAGTACCAAGATTTCTAATTGATGCAAATTATTGGAGGTGCAAGTCACATGAATAGCAATTTTTTTTCTAGCTGACAGGAATTTGGACACTTGAAGGGACAGAAAAATATGTCCAAAGCCTCTATCCTACAGCCCTAGTCCTGCTTGCTGCCAGCAGAGGCAGTGGCCAGCAGCACTAAGCAGAAGGCACGTTGTTGGGGGCATGAGGCCCTGCAGCAGGAGCTGCCACAAGTGCAGGCGGACTCTGCTGACAGCATGACCAAGGTGTCACAGGCTGGAACAGAGCAGGGCATGAGGATGGCCCGCCAGGCTGAAAGAAAACAACTGTAGCATCTCTCTTAACCATTTATATCAGAGTACACTCTTAACCAGAGGCTTTCATTTCCTACCCTCAGAAATCCTTTTACCTCACACCACAGTGTGCTGTTGTGCAGTCTAAGCTCTCACAGGGTGAGTGCTGGTAGCAGCTGTGACTTGCACCGTGCCACCCTGCTGCGGCCAGGAGGAGCACTCAGCTCCTGCAGGCTCCGAGTGGGAGCCTCAGGATCCAGCCTGGGGACCCATGCCAGCCCCACACCTGCTGGGGTGAAGCTGCCAAGGGTACTCAGCCTGAATGGCCTGCTGCCATGGGATAGCAGGAATTGCTTCCTTCACCTGGGCTGGGGAGGGAGCAGGAAAGGCTAAGTCAGAGGGGGATTTCTGAGATGCAGTGCTTAGGGGATTGACAGACTTTTCACTAGCCCTTACTTCTTGCTACAACTAAAGCCACAGCTGGCTGCAGTGCTTTAATGGGGTCAGCTGTGTACCTCTGTCTCTACTTAACAAATACATAAAAACCAAGTCCAGGCTCTTTGTCCAAGCAAATACTTGCATACAGTTACCTTTCATCTTCAGCAAAGAACACAAGGCTTGCTCCAGCTTCTGGATAGATGTCTTAGCCTTATGCAAAACCCGATACTAAGCATCAGAAGAAAACAGAACTGATTGTTCTCTGCTCTAACTAGATTAATGTTTTAACATGCCTTCGTTGCTTTCTTTGCTTTTCCTTCATGTTTACCTTCAGTAATTTACATGTCTCTGTGAAAACAACTGTGTTGTTTCACTAGCTACCTTTATACATATGAAAAGGGGAAAGAATTAATAAGAGAGTCAACTTCAATATAGAATATAAATATTTGGGTATATATTATGCAATACATACACAACACTCAGTCACACAGACATTTGCTACTTAACTCTGATCTTTTTTTCATCAGCAAATGGTCTTGTTTGGATCGTTCTCTTCTTGGAGCATGTCCAGAAATACCATGCTGTGAAGTCTTGTTGGATGCCTACCAACTTAAGGCATACGATTTTACTAATGATTTCCCATGAGACTTTTGCTAGAAGAAGCCTTTACCATCTTCTACATTGCTGTAACCTGGATCACACCAGCATAGAACATGGCAAAGGCTTCTCCTAGCAAAAGTCTGGATTAACAGGATTAACTTCAGTGCTGCACATCATTCCTTCATCATCTATACCAAGCACAATTGAAAACATTTGGCCAGGGCATTTAAACATACACATCTCCAAAATATTTCAAGATTTATGTGCATGGTGAGACCATCCATATCTACCTTTCAGAGCTTTCATACTGGATATTTTAGCCAGGCACCAAGCACTAGAATTACAAGCATTAGTATTTAGGCTTTTTAAGATATCAAACTTCCTTGGGCCCTAAGTCACACAAGGGGCACATGACATGAAAAAGCAATTTCAAGGACTGGCATGTGAACATAGTCCCCTTAGATCAGGCAAATGAAGTATCTGTTTAGTCTTGGCTTTTGAGATCATTCTGACTTCAGGTTAACTTGTATCTTGCTCAGAACATGGCAAACTGAACTTACCTCAACCTACATGAGAGCTAAGGGACTCAGCAGGCACAAGCCACATTTAGTTGTATTTAGCATATTCAGGGGACAATTCCTGTACTAAACAATCACTACCCCCTCTATTTTACAAACTGGAAAACTGAAGGTAACCAATGTAACTAAAAGAATCAGTGGCAGAGTTGAGAAAAGATTCCTGATGTTTACTCCTCTGCCTCGAGCATGATAATTTCAGTCTTTTCAGTAGTATTTTGAGTAAATTTCATCTTTATAAACAATTTTGCTTTAAAAGTTTCTTCCTTTAGTAGAGATATAGAAACAGTACTGGTGCTTGTTTTTTTCCCTGAACTTATTTTTCCAGTGTCTTGAAGACAAAGTGCCCCTCATAAAGCTGAATGAATTACTCCTTCCCCTCTGTCTCCTGTCCCTAAACTCACTGTTCTGATTTCAGAACAAAATGTTGTGACATCAGCTTTGTCATGGGATCCCTTGGTTTGTTTCCAAAATACTATAAAAGAAAATGCAAAGCTATAAAAATGCTGCAAAAATCCTGTAAGAAAAGTACAGATAAGGCACATGATAAACCCATGACCCAGAAACTACAAACTGGACAACTTGCTTAGGCTGAGTTGGCAGCTTTAAAGAGATCCAGGAAATGTGTATACAGTGAAATTACACACATACTGGCACCCATAAAGACACAGTGATCATCCTCATAGATTGAGCCTAAACCTGGTTAAATTTGAATACACTTGTGTATTATAGAGATGGATAGAGAAAGTCACTGTTGCGCACCTTTGAGGCACAGTTGTCTGACTGGGATAAAACTCTTCTCCGCAAGCTGCTGAAGAGTCTTGCAAGAGGAACCCAGTGGTGTGCCTGTGGCAAGTGCTGCTTTGCCATGCAGTGTTCTACCGCTTGCAGGTGCGTCAGGGGTTGAGACTCACTTTGGCATGTCTTCCTACAGTCTCCAGTTGTGTCTGTTGAAAGCTGCAATGCAACATTTATTTATGCTGAATAAATATTTAAGGAAAGAGAAAGAAATCTTACAGCCTGCATAGTGGATAGACAAAAAAAACCAAAAAAAACCAAAAACCTGGCTGACTGACAAAAGCTTACCTTTCTGTAGAAAATCACAGAGTTTGAAATATTCTCTTTGCCTGAGAGATACCTGTTAAGTACTTACTAAAACCTAATTCACCACTAACAAATAACAGCAACCCAGCCGAAGCCAGCCTCCCATCTCCTGCACCCTTCCCTACAATGACTTATATTCCATTTCCATGGAATATCCAGGGCTTGGCTTCACAAAGCACTGAGACTCCTCTGCTCCCCCCGATGTTGCTAAATGACAGACTTCCTTACAACACTGATTTTTTTTTCCCCCAATAAACTGTGATATTGGTGTGGGCAACGATACCAGACATACACTTGCACGAGAGGGCCAGATCCAGGCCCAGCCGGGCCTGCTGCAACTGCCCCGCCGGCCTGACACAGCCTGAGGCGCCCGCCTGGAAAACCCTTCCCGGCCTTCCACTGGATTAATGCCCCCTGCCTCGCTACCGACCACAAGCACAGCCTAGAGGTAAGAGTGCCTGCCCCTGCTGCTCCTTCTGAGGTCAGGAGGGACAGCCGGCCGGGGTGAGCCCGTGAGGGGCCGCCCTGGGAGCCTCTGAGATGGCTCTGTCGCTCAATCACTCAATCAATCCCTCGGCACCGCCCAGATCCCGCCCCCGCCGCGCCTCCGCCGCCCGCGCCAAGCAACACCAGCCGCACGTGGCAGGCGGCCGATCGGCGCGCAGCCGGCGCCCGACGGCGGCCAATCAGAAAGCGGGAAAAACGCGGGCTGGACGCGCCAGTGGGGTGGGGAGTGAGGCGGGAGTGAGGCAGGGGAGAGGCGGGCGGGCAAGGCACGCTGGGAGCTGTAGTCCCCCTGGCGCTGGGCTGGGCTGGTCTGGTCTGGTCTGGTCTGTCCCGTCCCGTCCCCTCCCCGCCCGTGGGCGGGCGGGCAGAGCCGGTGGCGCCGCGGGGCCCCCATGGCGGCGGCCGCGGAGCGCACGGACGAGCTGGTGCGGGAGTATCTGCTCTTCCGCGGCTTCGCTGCCGCTCTGAAGCAGCTGGACGCCGAGATCAAGGCGGACCGGGAGAAGGGTTTCCGGGTGAGCCGCGGCCGCGTCCTCGTTGCCGGCGGGTCGCTGGGCGCGGGTGCCCCCAGGGAGGACGTGCTCCCCGGGCGGGCCGCGGGCGCCTCTCCGCGCTCCAGAGGCTGGGCAAGGGGAGCGGGCCTGGCGTCGGGGGGAGCCCTCGGAAGCCTCGCACTTCCCCGCGAGAGCGGCCGCCCCGGCCCAGCTGGGCTGGGTTGGGCTATGCTGGGCACCGGGGCCCGCCCGGCCGCGCAAGGCAGGACCCCCGCATCCCGGAGTCGCCTTGCCGCCGCTTGTGTGCGCGCAGCCTCCTGCCAGGGGCTGCAGCCGGCTGAAGGCTCCCCTCCCGCTCGGCTCCGCAGCGCCGTCAGCGCAGGACGGGGGACTCCGTCCCCTCTCCTGCCTTCCGAGCTGGGGGCTGCAGTTCCCGGCAGCCGCCCCGCGCCCCGGCCAGCCCGGCCGTGTGTGGAGCCTGCGTCCGACCTGTGACCCACCAGCGGATTCTCGGCTTCGAGACAAGAACGGAGGAGACCCGCGGACCGAGAGGGCAGGAAGACATTCCTTTGCCTGCATCTTCTCTCGGTCATGAGATTTTTATCCAGCGGCTTTATAGTTCCACTCTTTAGTTTGTATGTCTTGAGTACCAGCTGCCTTGACTAACGTGTGGAAATTGGCACAGAATTTGCCAGTCTCAAAAATACAGTTTCAGTCCTTTGTGTGAGCTTCGTATTCCTGTAGCAACAGTTTTAGCCACCAAATTAGTTCTTTTACCAGTCAGATTTTTCTTTGACCTGCAATATGAGCACTACTTTTATCATTAATAAAGCATGTTGCTTTTATTTTTTTAAACACCGGCACTTTGCTAATGTTTAGAGGTCGACAAACAGCTGACTTAATTGGAATTGTTATCCAAGAAAGGTTTGCTGGGGTCACAAACTTCAGTTTTCTATATCTGTAGGAAGCCACAGAGAGAAAATTTGGGTATATCCTAAGATACTAACTGATGAGGGGAGAGCAAACCACATATTAAACAACCTTAGTTTAATTTTATACAGGATGCAGTTTTTTCTTTTTCTGATGCCTGTCTTGGCCATCAGAAACCACTGAACAAAAAAAATCTATTCCCACACCACCATTCTGCCTTATTCATATTGGAGAAATGATTTGCAAAGATACATAATGACAAAAAACTCCTGTTGCAAAATTTTATGCCTGCCTTGTTAATAGATGATGTTACTAAAGATAAAGGTACTTCAAAGATTGCAATAGAGCAGAACTGACTTCCTCTTTCTGTTGGCTAAATACAGGCATTTTTCCTTTTAGTCTAAAAATAATACTCTTTTTTTTCAGGTGCTGCACTTGGGCTTTCAACATTTAATCATATTATTAATTTTTTTCCATTATCAACTGACTTTTAAAAGAGGTAGAAAGTTTTGCTTACTTGCAAAAAACCCCATCAGTTGGGTTCAACAAAATGTGATATTTCTGTCAAAATCTGTTGTCGTGGGGTAACCTTAGTCGGAATTTCCGGTACAGAAGGAAGGAGGTCGACCCGGAAATGACGTTCCCAAAAGGAGGTATTACCGTTTCCGCCTCCAGAACTCATAGAACCCAGAGAGAACCTGGAGAAGTCGCTCTTTTAGACTTCTGGCAGACTGAGAATAGATGTTGCTGTCTCCCCTCCACGCTGTCTGGTGAGGTCTGGCCAAGCCACGCAGCGTGGGCTGCGGGCGAGGTGGCGCGGAGGGGGAGGGGGGCAGGGAAGCCTGTGCCAGCCTTTTAGTCCCTCACGGTGGCTGCGGACAAGGAAAGTCAGGCCTGAGCCGAGAGGGGCTTCATTCTGTTGCCCTAGGCCGAAGTGACTCAGCCTTGCCGACTCCGCCCCGCCTGGCCCGGGCCGGGCCGGCTCTGTGCAGCCCGGCGTGGGAGAGAGTTCGGGCCAGCCCCTTGCAGCTCAGACACGGCCCTGCCGTGCTGGCTCCGTCCGCGGCCTGGCGTGAGAGAGGGTTCAGGCTGGGCCCCTTGTAGCTCGGATGCGGCTCTGCTGACTGTGCTCCATGGCGCGGCCCAGTGCGGGAGAGGGCTCGGGTGGCCCCCTGCAGCTCAGACGTGGCCTCTGATGGCTCCCTGCAGCTCAGGCGTGGCTTGGATGGAGAACGGCGCAGATGAACTCCTCTCCCTCAGCTTAAACGCTGAACATACTACACTTGAACAACGCGGGCGGAGGTCATGTGACCATCGCCCGGCCGAAAGACAAATTAACTTCTTTTCAATATCAGGATGGGCCTTGAAAACATCCGTTTTCCCCTACACAGAAAAAGAAAGGATGAAGATACCTAAAAAATGTACAACATAAAGACTCCAAGTTAATGAATGAAGCAAGGCCTATATCCAGAGAAAGAGGAGATGAGAAGTGCCTAAATTTTGAGGCTGAAAATTCTCTTGTAAAGATATGTTGATGAACTCGGCTATAATATAATATATATGTAATATATGAACAATGATCTGAAAGAGTGAAAAAGGGGGGATGTAATGTTCTAGCTACAGCCAGTGGACTAAGACTCCTGTGTAAAGATTCCTTGCCCTGGGAATAATAGGAGAAGACTTGTGTTGCCGATGAGAAAAGGGGGTTTTGTTGCCGCTGTAATAGAAATGTTCATCCTTAAAAGAGTACCTCAACGACCATCATATGTCCACTGTAGTAGTCCTGGGAAAACTACTAAAGTGGGAGGGATTTTCCAGAACAAGCAGATCTTTTCCTTCTGGGCAGCTATTTGTATTGGGGCTGAAAACCATAGGAACTGTATTTCCTATGGGAATCAACATAGTAAAGTAAGAGAAAACTTCTCTCCCTACATGAACTGAGAAAAGGACTGTTCCAGAGGTGGTACACTAACTAAAAGTCGAAGTGCTGTCTTTTTGTATGGTCAGTGGGAAAGAAATGGAGAGGTGGGGAGGGGGGGGGGGGAAAGAAGGGTGTTCTAAAGGTTT
>JAVTVJ010001654.1:0-96862 GCA_034509425.1 Eopsaltria australis
CTTTTCTTTTCTTTTCTTTTCTTTTCTTTTCTTTTCTTTTCTTTTCTTTTCTTTTCCTTTTCTCTTTCCCTTTCCTTCCTTCCTTCCTTCCTTCCTTCCTTCCTTCCTTCCTTCCTTCCTTCCTTCCTTCCTTCCTTCCTCCCTCCCTCCCTCCCTCCCTCCCTCCCTTCTCTTTCCCTTGTTTTTTCATTCCTTCTTCTTCTGTGCCAGGTGGCACCATTTTCCATCCTCCCAATCATCAGCTATCCAGAACTGTAGCCTCTTGCCTTGGTCCTTGCCGTGCTGAGTCAGGAATGTGAATATTTTAGTCCTGTGAATGCTGGGCAGTGTCGTTCATTGTTTGGCCGAGCGTTTCCTCATCTGATCCCCTGAGCAGAACATCATCATTGTATTGTCAATTATTGATTCAGGTGTGAGGAGGATTGATCCTGCCCCTTTATCTAACAGAACACAGACCACCCAAGGGATGTGGGGCAGGGGCCTGGAGGGACAGGACAAAGGGAATGGCAGAGGGCAGGGTGAGATGGGATATTGGGAAGAAATTCTTCCCTGGCACAGGTATCCACAGGAGCTGTGGCTGCCCCATGCCTTGAAGCATCCAAGTCCAGGTTTGATGGGGCTTGGAGCAGCCTGGTCCAAGGCCTGAGAACAAACTGAGCTTTAAGGTCCTTTCCAGCCCAGACCATTCTGGGATTCCAGGATTTCTTGGGCACTGTGCCAAAGAGCATGCGATGCTCCAGCCAGGACTTGGCAACATTTCATTAAACTTAACAACGACCTTTTCACAGACTCTTTTGAGGTTTTTTTCCTTAATATGAGCATCTTGAAGCCATGTGCCAGCAGAGAAACCCTTCTCCTGTCCTGCTGCATGGAAAACCAGCATGGAGAGGGAGCAGGCAGCTGCAGGCAGCAGTGCCCATCCTCCCTCGGCATCCCCTGCTGCGAGACAGGCCCTTAACCCAAGACCTGGGAAGCTGAGCTTAAGCCCAGATATTCCACTTGGCTGTGAACTAAACCCAGATTTCAAAAAGAAAAAAAACCCTTCATACAACATTCCTCCATGACAACATTCCTCTAAAGCAATTGTTAAATTGTTAATAAACTAAAAAAATTAAAGCTGAAAGAAAATTATTCTAAAAAGTCACTCATTTATTGTGATCACTGTTTTATTTTTTGAGAGGAAAAAGCCCTTTTTATTTTGTAATTCCCTTTATTTTTATTTTATAATTTTGAATTGTTTTGTTTTAGAAAGGAAATAATTTTTGGATATATGACTTGACCTCCATGTCATCTTTTTTTTTTAATATTTCCTATCTATAAATTTCTGTTGTCATTTCCATGGTTTCAATTATTTTTTTCTTTTCTCCCTCAGCGTCACCGGCACGTGCAGACCCGCGTGTTTAAACGATGGATGGACACGGGGGGGGTTCAAAGAGATTTTTAGGGATCGAGAAGAGGATGGAGCCCCCCCGGGGTGAGCGATGACGTCACGGCTCCCTTGACCACCATCCGCATCCCCCTTCCCGGTGACGTCACCGGTCCTCCCCCGCGCCTGCGCAGTGCGCGCCCAGCACCCCCCGGCGCGGCGCGGAGGATGCGAAGGAGCTGCAGGTGGGCTGGGAGGCTCCGAGGAGCAATGGAATGCAGAGGCCAGAGGCTCAGGGGCGATAGGGGGTGCGAAACACTGAGTGGGGTGGGGCTGAGGGCTCATGAAGGGCGATGGGGGTGCAGGGCCGAGAGGGCTCAGGGGGCAGTGGAGGTGCAGGCTGCAGGTGGGACTGAGGGGCCGGGGCTCAGGGGCAAATGGGAATGCAGGACCAGGGCTCCCTGAGGGCGATAGAGTGCAGGACCAGGGCTCAGGGCGATGGGGGATGCAGGGGCTACAGGTGGGGCTGGGGAGACCCCCGGCGGGAGCTCGAGGGCGATGGGGGAGTGCAGGAGCTGCAGGTGGAGTGCAGGGCAGGGGACTCGAGGCGTGGGGGTGGGAGGGCTGAAGGGGTGCAGGGAGGCTGGGGGGGCTGCAGGTGGGGCTGGGGGCCGGGGGCCGGTGAAGGATGCAGGGCTGCAGGTGGGTGCGGGGCCGGGAGCTCGAGGGCCGGTGAAGGATGCGGGGCTGCAGGTGGATGTGGAGCCGGGAGGGTGGCGCGGAGGATGCGGGGCTGCAGGTGGGGCTGGGGGCCGGGGGGGCGGCGAGGGATGCGGGGCTGCAGGTGGGTGCGGGGCTCGGGGGAACGCGCGGTGAGGGGTGCGGGGTTTGGGAGCGGGCGGTGCGGGGGGAGCGAGGGGCGATGCTGTCCTTGCCGGCGGGCGGGGGAGGCGATGTCGGGGCGCAGGCGGGGGTCGCACGGGAGGTGCGGTACCCCGGGGCTGCGGGGGCCGCGGGTGTCGCCAGGGGTGTCGGGTTTGGGGGTGCATCGCGGGCTGAGCGCCCCGGGGCTGCAGCGCTGACGTTGCGGGGGGATCGGGGGAGCGAGGCCGGGGGGCTCCGCTGTCAGCGCCGCTGCGGGGGCGGCGCGGGGAGGGGAAGGGGGGATGTGCTCGCACACCGCGGGGGCGTTTTGGGGGGTCTTGGGGACGCGGAGTGTGCGCGTGCGGGGAGCGGCGGAGGGAGGGGCGGCGAGAGCGGCGAGGGCGTGTCCGTGTCCGTGTGTTTGTGTCCGTGTGTTTGTGTCCGTGTGTTTGTGTCCGTGTGTTTGTGTCCGTGCGCGTGTCAGTGTTTGTGTGCGTGTGCGCAGGGCTGTGCATGTGTGTGTGTGCAAGGGATGTGTGTGTGCAGCTTACCGTGCACGTGCGTGTGCATGCAGATGTGTGTGCATGCAGATGTGTGTGCATGCAGATGTGTGTGTGCAGCTTGGTGTGTGAGTGCATGTGCGTGCAGATGTGTGTGCGTGTGAAGGTGTGCGTGTGCAGCTGCAGGGGCACATGTGCAGGCATGTGGATGTGCAGGTGTGTGTGCAGGTGTGTGCACAAGCATCCGTGCCACGTGCAGGTGTGTGCACACCATGGGATGCTGGTGTTGGCAGGGCCTGGAGCTGGGTGCTGCAGGCACGCTAGGGTCCATGGTTGCATGTGTGCGGATGCACAAGTGCACAGCAGTGCATAGTGTCTGCAAGGGGATGCAGGCATGCACAGGGGTGCACTGTGTGTGTGCACAGTGGTGCATGTGGGGATGCAGGGGTGCACAGGTGTGCACAGGGATGCTCTGGGGATCCAGGGGTGCACAGGTGTGCACACACAGGCACTCTGTGGGGATGCAGGGGTGCACAGGTGTGCACACGGATGCTCTGGGGATGCAGGGGTGCACACACGGATGCTCTGTGGGGATGCGTGCTTGCAAAGGTGTGCATGCAGGCACACTGTGAGGATGCATGAGAGCACAGCTGTGTGTGCATGCACACTTGGATGGGGTGTGCACCCACCGGGGCACGTGGGGGTGAGTGAGTGTGTGCAGTGTGTGCTTGCCTGGCTGTGCACACACACAGCCCAGCACCTGTGCAGCCTGCACACGTGGAGGGTGTGCATGCACAGGGCATGTCCTGCAGGCATGGGGGGCTCACGTGCATGGGGATGTGTGGCCGTGCTGCACACAGGTGCAGGTGCTGCTCAGAACCCTGCTCAGGCCAGGTTTTCCCCCAGAGCTGTGGTGTTTGTGCTTCCCTCCCCAGGGGAGCCTTAGCAGGGCTGGGGGGATGAGCTGGAGCAGTGGTGCCTGTACTGGGCTGTTCCTGGCTTACTGGGTTATTGTTTGCTGCCTGTGAGGCCGCTGCTGCTGGGATGTCCCCAGTAATCTCCTGAGGGAGTAGTGAAATGCTACAAAGACACAGCTGAGGTGCTCTCAGGATACTGCTGGGATGCTACTAAAATGCTACCATGAGTTTACTAGGATGTGGCCAGGCTACTCTGCAGACTGTAGTGAGGCACTGAGGTACTCTCAGGATACTCTGTGGATGCTACTGGGATGTTGCAAGAGCTCCACAAAGGTACTGTCAGGCTGCTACTGAGGTATTCCCAGAGCTGATACTGAGGTACTCCCATGAAGGTACCACTGGAGCAGCTCACACAGAGGTTCCTCTCCGGATGTGTTCAGGCTGCTCTCGGTGAAGTTTCGTGGCAGTAAGACAATATCTGGATATGACTTTGCACTACTGAACACACTGGGTAGGTAACAGCTGTGTCCCATTACAGCACTATTAGGATCCTATCAGGATACTCATTGTGCACTCCTGTGATACTATCAGGGCACCAGGATGCTCCTGACATTGTATCAGGATATTCCTTCCTGTGCCTGTACAACACCAGGACAATGCTGAGCTACTCAATGGCTGCTACCAGGATACTCTCAGTGTAGCACAAAGGTACTGCCAGGATACTGCCTGGATACTCCAAAGTATCACATTGCTAATGAGGCACTACTGAGATACTTCAGGGTCATTATGAGGATACAACATTACTGATAGTGCTATGATAGTACCAGGATATTGTCACAAAGGTGCTGTCAGGACAGGAGTCAATTTCCAGGAGTCATTTTTCGGTAGGATGCTCTCGGGATAAAAGTGCACTATCAGTAGGACACTCCCAAAATACTCCAAGGGCACTAGAAAAGATAGGGATAAGATACTTCTAGGGTGCTATCAGGGCAACACTCAGATTTTTGGGATACTGTCAGCACGTTACTGATACTTCCAGACCACTTGCTTAGTAGTGATATAGTATAAGGATATAACTGAGATACTATACCACTTCAGGGAAACAGTGTTATGATGTTTTTTACTTATCAGGGTAGCACCAAGCTACTTGGACCACTACCAGCACTTTGTTGCTGCTAGTAAATTACTGCTAGAATAGTACCACAATATCAGAACATTTCTTACGAAGGTGGTACATCCTGCTGGGATACTGCCAGGATACTACAGAGATACTGTTGGTTGTGTAATAACCCTGGCAGCACCGAAGGGAATGGGGAGCTGGCTGCTGTAAGCTGTGAGCAGGAGCTGGGTGCTGTAACCTGTGAGCAGGAGCTCTGTGAGCAGGAGCTGGGTGCTGTAACCTGTGAGCAGGAGCTCTGTGAGCAGGAGCTGGGTGCTGTAACCTGTGAGCAGGAGCTCTGTGAGCAGGAGCCGGCTGCTGTAAGCTGTGAGCAGGAGCTCTGTGAGCAGGAGCTGGGTGCTGTAAGCTGTGAGCAGCCCGGAGCCTCACGGGCAGCCTGTCCCTGCAGCTAAGGTGGCTCATCGGTGTTGAGGAGGATGGAGGCACCCCTGGTCAGTCTGGAGGAGGAGTTCGAGGAGGGGCCCGGGGACGATGGGGGGTCCCTGCAGCGCCCGGCGGACCCCGCGCTGGCCGAGCTGGAGAGCTTCTCTGCCGAGATGATGAGCTTCAAGTCCATGGAGGACCTGGTGCAGGAGTTCGACGAGAAGCTCACCGTGTGCTTCCGCAACTACGACGCTGCCACCGAGGGCCTGGCGCCCGTGCGGGGGCGGCTCCAGGCGCAGGAGGAGGAGGAGCGCCTGCAGGATGAGGAGTGAGTAAAGCCCCCCTGCTCTGGGGCTGCTCAGAGCCCTGAAATCCCCCCACAGTGCAGGGTAAGTCCCAGCACTGCAGCACGGCCATGCTCCGTGTAGGATCCTGTGAGTAAGGACTACCTGTGAGTCAGGCTCTGCATGCCCCCCTTGCATGCGAGCAGGGTACAGCCCCCGTGCAGCTCGGGCATGGCACAGCCATGCAGCAGCGTGGAACAGCTGGGTGCTATCCTTTGAGTAGCTGTGTAGTATCCTAGAAGTAGGCCACCCTCAGGCCTGCATACATCCTGTCATGGTCATGAAATACCCCCTTGCCCACAGCGTGCAGTCCAGCTCAGCTGTCACAGCATGACTGCAGCACTTCAGAGCAGTGGTGGAGGATCTTACGAGTAACACCCCTGTGGGGCCTCTTGCAGCTCCTCGCACTCTTCTGTGAGCCCATCACATGCAAATCAGCACCTGGACTGTGGGGTGATCACACAGCACCTTGCAGTTGCTGTGTAGGATCCTTGCAGTTGCTGTGTAGGATCCTTGCAATAGCTGTGTAGGATCCTTGCAGTAGCTGTGTAGGATCCTTGCAGTAGCTGTGTAGGATCCTTGCAGTAGCTGTGTAGGATCCTTGCAGTTGCTGTGTAGGATCCTTGCAGTTGCTGTGTAGGATCCTTGCAGTTGCTGTGTAGGATCCTTGCAGTTGCTGTGAGGTCCCTGGAGTAGCATCCTGTGAGGAGGAAGAGCAGCGTGTGCCATGCCACATTGCAGCTGTGTCTGTGCAAGGAAAGCCCCAGGGATTGAGCATAAACCTTGAGTAAGGTGTGAGTAGAGTTTATCCACCCTCTCTGTACCATGCTAGGAGATGGCCAAATCCCCTAGGGTCAAATTCTCCCCAGGCTCCCCCAGTTATTATTGTGCCTTTTGTGTTAAATTCCACAGTTTCATTAAAAACCTTCTTTTGTCACAAAATGCCGTTTTCTCCCGCAAATCCTTGGGCTTTGTCCTCATGATGATTACACCATCACATTTCTAGTAGATTTCTTGTGTGCTTCATTTGGATTACTCCAAAATTCCTAACCCTTATTTTCACCCAGCAGAGGTGTTGCTTTCACCCCAAAAAAAGCCCCAAATCGGTTGGTTTTGTTGATTTGTATTTGGGTTTTTTCCCCCCAAACCCACTGAGGCTGAATTGATTTTTGCAATTGGCCAAATTCATGGTTTTTCTGAGCAAAATGCAGCTTGGCTGCGCGCCGGGGCTGCCGCGCTGTCGCCGCTTTGTGCCACTTATTGTGTCTTTTTTGGGTCACTTTGGGCAAAACAGGGCTTTTTTTTTTCAGTCTTCCTTGAATGAGCCCTGTGTGCAGAGAGGGGGAGGGGCTATCACCCTACAGGCACTGCATTTCCAGAGTTTTTAACCATTTCTTGCCATAATTAACTCAGCAATCCCTGCTGGTCTCAGCCTGTCCCCTGTGGGGTGCTGCTCCTTTAAGAGCAGAGAGAAAAAAAGCAAATTTGGGGGGGATAATCACTAATTTGCTGTGCTTTGTTAAAAAATAGGTATTTAAGATTTGCCATCCATATTTTTGTATGTTAATTACTGAAATCTGTAATGGCAAGGGGAATTCAGCCTTGGTGAGGAGGGAAATATGATAAATCCCAAAAATGAGCAGTTCTGGGGTTGGAAAGGGAGCAAATGGTTTTGGGGTGATTTTCAGGATTAGGATGTAGAATTGTGTTGGACTGAACCCACCATTTCTGGTGGGAAAATGGGTTTGCCTGAGCTGGGGAGAAAATTTCTAATCTTTTTCTGTGCCTTTCCCCCCTTTTTTGACGTTTTCTCCCATTTCTGGCCTTTTTCTCGATGTTGCCACTTTTCAGCTCTTCTTTCCCATTTTCTGGCTTTCTCCTCCATTTCTTCCATTTTCTCCATTTTCCCTGCCCTTTCCCCCATTTCTCCCCTCATTCTCCATTTTTTTCTTACATTTTCCCAATTCTCATTTTCTCCTGATTTTTCCTTTTCCCCTCTTTTGGCCCTTTTCCTCCTTTTCCTATTTCCTCCTCCTTCCCTTTCTTCCCCTTTTTCCCTCTTTCTCAATTTCCCACCATTTTCCTTCTTTTCCTTCTTTCTCATTTTTTCTTCCATTTCTCTGCTTTTTACACAGATTTTCCTTCCCCCACTTCTTCCCCTTTCCCCTCTTTTTGTCCTTTTTTCCATCCTCTCCTTTACACTTTTTTTTCTCTCTTCTCCTGTTCACCCCTTTCCTTTTTTTCCCTCTTTTCTTCTTTCCTATTCTATTTTCTCCCCTTTTGGTCAGTGTTTCAAAAAAGCATTTTCGGCTATTTCTGGCTGTTGAAAAGTGACATTTTGGGATCTCTGGGGTATTTCAGTGGGGGGTTGGGTGGTTGAAACATGACAGGGTGACATTTTGGAGCTTTGGGACCTTTAGGGGTATTTTGGGATATTTCAGAAGAACATTTGGGGACATTTTGGAGTGTTCCAGAGCAGCATTTTGAGGTGTTTTGGGGCCTTTCAGAAAGTCTTGGGGCAGCTTTAAGAGAATGTTTTGGGCCATTTCAGGGCATCCTGGTGATGGTTTTGAGTGGCACTTGGGGACATCTAGAGATATTTTGGGACATTGCTGTGGCCTTTAGGGTGTTTTGATAGCAGCATTTCAAAATGACATCTCAGGTGCTGGGGCAGCATTTTTGGGTACTTTGGGGTATTTCAGAGCAGTATTTCATGATGCTATTTTGAGAAGCTTTGGGGTCTTCCAGGACAGCATTTGGGGTTTTCTAGGATATCATCTGGAGTGTTTTGGGATGTTTCAGGTGTCTCAGTGTTCTGGGATTTCTGAAGGTCATTTCAGGTTGTTTCTGGGCAGCATTTTGGGATGTTTTGTGGCATCTTGGCGTGCCGTTTTTGGGATGTTTCTCTGAGATGCAGCATTTTGGGATCAGCACTCACCACCCGCCTCCCTGCAGGGTCTGGGATGCTCTCACCGATGGCTTTGCCCCCCGGAGCTCCCCCCGGCCCTGGCAGCTCCCTGGGACCGAGGCCCTCGATGGCACCGACCCCCAGGTAGGGCTGTGCCCCCCTTGGCTCCCCCAAACCCCATCCCCACGTGATCCCCTGACAATTGACAGCTGTCAGTCAGCCCCAAGGCTCAGCCACCATCACGGCACTGCAAATTCCCCAGAAACTGTGGGTTTGGGGTGCTGCAGCAGCAGTGCAGTGAGTGTCCACAATTCCATGTGAAATCACACCAAAACGGGCAACACTGTTTGGTTTGACAATCTGGTCTTTGCCCATTCCCTGTCAGGGGTGGGGTGGATGTTTTTGGGGGTAGAAAATGTGTTTTCATTTGTAGTGAGTTTGTGCTGTCAGAAGCTGCTTTTGGGGTTGTAAAAATGTCCCAATATCCATGGAATTTAATCATTTGGATGTAACGGCCTGTTGCTAAAGGGGGAAGAGAAGATAACTTCCTTGGGTTATTTTATGCTGAAAAGGTGAAAAAGATAGTGAAAGGTGGGAAAAAAGATGATGCCTCCTCATCCAACATCTCCATCTGTCCCTTCCCTGGTGGTGGTGATCTCTGCCATGTCCCCATCTTGTCTCCCTCCTCCACCAAGCGTGTCCAGCACCACTCTCCATCCAACATCTCCATCCAACAAACCTGGACTTCTCCCTGTCTTCTTCCTAGTCCATGTCTCCATTCATCAACTCTCCATCCAGTATCTCCCTGTCCAGCATTTCCATCCATCTTCTGGCAACACCTCCCTCTCCAGTGCTTCCCTGTTCATTGTCTCCAGTGTCCCTGCCCAAAGCCCCATCCAAAATCCCCATCCAACATCCCCATGCAGCATCTCCCTGCAATACCCTCAATCCGACATGTCCCCACCCAGTGTCTCCCCGTGCCACCCCCCATGTCCCCCAAGCCAGGGTTCCCCGGTGGCTCTCCCCGTGCCAGGGCCAGGGCTGGGGCCATGCCCACACCAGGTGCTGTGGTACCCCCAAGGCTGCCCAGCCTGTGTCTCCTGCAGCTTGGCGGGAAGGAGGAGGAGGAAGAGGAGGAGGAGCTCACTGAGAGGAGTGAGCAGGACTCTGGGATCAACGAGGAGCCGCTGCTGACAGCTGAGCAGGTACCCCATGGGCATCTGGAGTCCTGCATGTCCTCCCAAAGCCAGGCTTTGGCCACCTCAACCCCATGACCACGAACTGAAAGCACAAGAAAAAGCCAAATCCCATCATCTGGGGATGTGGCATGCAGGACCTGGAATGTGGATGTAGACAGAGGTGCAGGCTGTGGGTGCTGATGTGGGATTTGGGTGCACGTGGGAATGTGGGATGCAGATGCTGCTGAACAAAATGAATGGTGTGGGGGGAAGGATAAAAGTGTGGGGGGCTGAGGTGGGATGCAGCTGCAGGATGCTGATGTGGAGGTAGGATGCTGATGTGGGGTGCAGGGTGCAGGTGCCAGATGCAGGGTGCAGGTGTGGGGTTCAGGGTGCAGGTGTGGGGTGCAGGGTGCAGGTGTGGGGAGGGGGATGTGGAGGCAGCTGCAGAGTGTGGATGCAGGATAGAGAATGCAGGTGCAGGTACAGGACCCAGGGTGCAGAGAGCACGATGCAGACAGGTGCAGGATGCAGGTTTAGATGTGGATGCAGGTCTTGAGTGTCCATGGAATGTGGGATGCAGATGCAGGATGCAAATAGAGGACCCAGGGTACAGGTGGATGTACATGCAGGTGCAGATGCAGGATGAAGGGGAGGATGGAGGGGCAGGATGCAGAATGCTAATAAGGATGGAGGATGGAGAGAGCAGGCTGCAGATGGAGGATGGAGATACAGGATACAGGTGCAGGATGAAGGGAGCAGGGTGCAGGACAGGAGTGCAGGGTGCAGGACAGGAGTGCAGGGTGCAGGACAGGAGTGCAGGGTGCAGATGTGAGTGCAGGACAGGAGTGCAGGGTGCAGGACAGGAGTGCAGGGTGCAGATGTGAGTGCAGGACAGGAGTGCAGGGTGCAGGACAGGAGTGCAGGGTGCAGGACAGGAGTGCAGGGTGCAGATGTGGGTGCAGGACAGGAGTGCAGGGTGCCAGGTGCAGGACAGCTGCAGGTGTGGGTGCAGGGTGTGTGGGGTGCATGGTGCAGCTGCAAGGTGCAGGTAAGGTGCAGGTACACGTGGAGGTCACTGATGCCCCGCAGGTCATCGAGGAGCTGGAAGAGCTCATGCAGAGTTCACCTGACCCCGAGGCTGACCCCGAGGGTGAGGAGGAAGAGGAGGAGGATGAGGAGGAGGAGGAAGAGGAAGAAATCAAGGCTGATGCTGAAGGCAAAGGTGGCGGCGGGGGCACGGAGCCCATCCTGCTGCGGGAGCTGCATGCCTTCTCCCCTGCCTTCAACAACAACTGCTCCCACGAAGGTATGGCCAGCAAAGCCCAGGCCAGTCACTTTTTGGGGACAATTCCAGACAAACTGGACAACTGAGTCTCTGCAGGCCTCAGTGCTGGCTTGCTCTGGGACTTGGCCAGAAGGGCTCTTGGCAAAAACTGTGAAGAACACAGGGATGGCTTTTGGTGTGGAAAGGCACGTGGGGTTCACCAGGAGCCTTTGTGTTCTGCATGGGGTGTTCCATGCACGTGAGATTTGTCACTTGTGGCATGGGCTGTGTCACCAACAAACCCAGGCATTTCACTAATTGCTCTGCTCTTGATCACACTGTGCTGGTTACTAATCACACCATGTCACTAATTGCACCGTGCATGTCACTGATTGCACCATGCATGTCAATAATTGCATCACACACGTCACTGATTGCACCCTGCATGTCAATAATTGCACCATACAGGTCACTAGTCACACCATCCATGTCACTGGTTGCACCACACATGTCACTAATCACACCCTGCCTGTCACTAATTGCACTGTGGATATCACTGAGTGCACCTTGCATGTCACTAATTGTGCCAGGAAGTTCCTTAATTGCTCTGGGCACTTTGTTTATGGCACTGAGCGTATCAATAATTGCACAACGGGTTTATCTCTTGGTGTCTCAGAAAATGCAGAGCACATCTCGCTCAGCACGAGATGCATTTTAATGGTTGCAGCGTGTGTTTCACTGACTGCACTGGGGGTGTCACTGATTGCACTGTTTCCCTCCTTTCCCCATGCATGGCACTGGCTGCAAGAGTCCAGAGGAGAAACCAGAGATGCTCCAAGGGCCAGAGTCCCTCTACTCTGGAGCCAGGCTGGGAGAGCTGGGGCTGCTCACCTGGAGAAGGCTCCAGGGAGAGCTCAGAGCCCCTTCCAGTGCCTAAGGGGACTCCAGGAGAGCTGGAGAGGGACTGGGGACAAGGGATGGAGGGACAGGACACAGGGAGTGGCTTCGCACTGCCAGAGGGCAGGGATGGATGGGACATTGGGAAGGAATTGTTCCCTGTGGTGATGCCCTGGCACAGGGTGCCCAGAGAAGCTGTGGCTGCCCCTGGATCCCTGGCAGTGCCCAAGGCCAGGCTGGACAGGGCTTGGAGCAAGCTGGGACAGTGGAAGGGAGGTGGGCCGAGATGGGCTTTAAGCTCCCAATGACCCCCCGTATTCTGGGGCGTCCCCTGGCACTGTGGCCGTGTCTAACCCGCTGCCGGCGCAGGGCTGGGCCGGCTCTCGGCGCGGGAGCTGCTGGCGGCCGCGGGCCGGGCGGAGGCGGCGAGCCGGGCGCTGTCGGCCGAGCTGGTGGCGCAGCTGGCGCGGAGGGACGAGCTGGCCTTCGAGAAGGAGGTGAAGACGGCGTTCATCGGGGCCCTGCTGGCCGTGCAGGGCGAGCAGCGGGAGCAGCGAGAGGCCGCCCGGCGCCGCCGCAGGGACAAGGGGCTGAGCCTGCAAGGGGCGCGCTCCGAGCGCGGAAACAACATGCCCCGCAAGGTGGGGACCTGGTGGCCACGGGGACCGGAACGGGAACGGGGGGGTCTCGGGTGGACGAGGAGGAAATGGGGACAGGATGGGGCAGAGGGACATGGGGGCAAGGGGATAAGATGGGATGGGAATAGTGACAGGATTGGGCAGAGGGACATGGGGATGAGGGTTGAAATGAGATGGGAATAGTGACAGGATGGGGCAGAGGGACATGGGGGCAAGAGGATAAGATGGGATGGGAATAGTGACAGGATGGGGCAGAGGGACAAGGGGAGGAGGGCTGAGATGAGGTGGGATGGGAACAGTGATAGGATGGGGTAGAGTGGCAGGAACAGGGCATGGGGAGGACACGGGACAGGGGGGATGTGGAACAGGGGGATAAAGGGATATGGGATGGGGGTGTGGAGCAGGGGGATGGGAGGGAAATGGAATAGGGATATGGGCAGGGTGTGGGAGTCAGAGCTGTGGGGGATGCTGGTGCCAGAGGAGGTGCCACGGGTGATGTCGCTGTCCCCGGGAGGTGACAGGGTGACACGTGTCCCCCCCCAGCGCTTCAGCATGGAGGGCATTTCCAGCATCCTGCACTCCAGCCTGCGCCAGACCTTTGGTCCTACCACCAACGAGAAACAGGTGCCCTTTTTCCCCCTAAAAATTGCCCAAATCTGTTTCTTTTCGCTCCTCCTCCCTGCACTCTCCATTCCCCTGCATTCCCCAACCCCCTTTTAAAATGTTTTTTAGTTTTACCGCACTCTATCCCCTACACCTTGCTAATTCCTCTTGGAAAAACTACCTGTTTTCACCCCAAAAAGTCCTCCCTGAGGAGGGATGGATTTGGATGGATTTTGCAATTAGTTCAGTACCCCCCAAAATACCTGCAAATTAAATGCAATTGCAGGAATTTTGCAGAAATACTCTATTTTTGCACAAATTTGAGGCAATTTATCTCAAGGCAGTGCAAAACCCAGGCGAGTTTGTGCCACCTGGGTGTTTTTTTGGGGTGGCTTTTGTTCTTGCAGTACCTGAACACGGTGATTCCCTACGAGAAGAAGGGCTCACCACCCTCCGTTGAGGACCTGCAGATGCTCACCAACAGTGAGTATCCATTCAAGCTGCTCTTTTCGGTCAGCACCAGATGTTTTGGGGACACAAAGGCACATTTTGCTTTGGGGTATCATTGCAGCACAGCCAGTTTGGGGGATTTCTTGCATCATTGCAGCATGGGGGATTTGAGGTGCTACCACCCACATTGCAACAAAGCCACTTGGTGGGGAAAATCCCTGGTTTGCACCACTGCAGCACAGTTGGTTTGCAGCCAACACCTCCCCCCAGTTTATGCTCCTTACACCAGTGCTGATCTGGGGGTAAATCACCCATTCTGCGCTGCCACAGATGGGAAATTGGGATTAAAGTCCTTTCTGTCTGGATGTTCCCAGGCCTGCTGCAGAAATTGTATGGAGAAATTGTATGGGATCTGTGGGGCTGCTTTGGGGGGACAAAGGGGCATTTGGGGGGCAGCAGGGCCAGGCTCACAGCTTTGTTCCCCCCAGTCCTGTTTGCCATGAAGGAGGGGAATGAGAAGGTGCCCACTCTGCTCACGGATTACATCCTCAAAGGTACCTGCTCCCCTCCTGCCTGCCCCGGGCACTCCTGCTGCATCCTTCACACAGCTTCCCTGCAGCTCTGGGCCCCCACCTCAGATCCCTCCTGCATCCTCCTGCATTCTCCTGCCTCTCCCTTGCATCCTTTGTGCATCCCCTGCCCACCCCTCTTGCAACCTCATTTGTCCCTTGTGCATCTCCTGTGCATCCTCCATGGATCCTCAGGGAATGCCAGATCCATCCTGTGTCATTCTTCCTGCATCCCTCATGCAGCTCCAGTGCATCCTTTGTGCATCTCCCACACACCCTTCAGGAGTCGCAGGAGCATCTCCTGCACATCCCTCAGGTGTTCTCTGTACAGCTCTCCTGTCCTGCCACACTTCACAGGTCCCTGTGCAGCTTCCTGCCCCATCCTGGGGCCCATCTGCTTCATCCCCACACCCTCATCACCCTCTGTGCGCCCTCTCTCACCCCCCACACCCCATCAGGCACCCTCCTCTGCCTCCCTTGGGCATCCCCATCCATCATCCTTGCATCTCCTGGGCATCCTTGTGCATCCCTGTGCATCCCCCACACCCCTCCTGTCCATCTCTTGTGCATCCTCAGGAGTCCTCGTGTGTCCTTCCTGCTCTGTCCGTGCACTGCTGTGTGTGTGCATTCCTTGTGCATCCCTGCCACATTCCTCCTGCATCCTGTGAGCATCCCATGTGCAGCCTCATGCAGCACTTGTGTGCTGCTGCATCCTCGTGTGCCCAGGTGCTTTGTTCACTCGTGTGCAGCCTTTCTGCTCCTGCACTTTTGTGCATGTGGAGCACACTCATGCACGCCCAGGTGTCCCTGTGCACACTCGTGTGTCCTTGTGCAACCCCCGGGCACCCTTGGCCACCACTGTCCATCCACGTGCAGGCCTGTGTGTCACCGTGCACCCTCATGCAGCATTGCATGGTGCATTCTTGTGTGTCACCATGCACCCTCATGCAGCATTGCATGGTGCATTCTTGTGCATCCCCATGCACACTTGTGCATCCTCCTGTTTCCTCCTGCATCCCTGTGCATCTTCCTGCATCCTTGTGCATCCTCCTGCATTCCAGTGCCTCCTCATGCATTCCAATGCATCATTATGCATTCCAGTGCATCCTCCTGCATCCTTGTACATCCCTGTGCATCCTCCTGCATTCCAATGCATCCTCCTGCATCCTTGTACATCCCTATGCCTCCTCATGCATTCCAATGCATCCTCATGCATCTTTCTGCATCCCTGTGCATCCTCTTGCATCCTTGTGCATCCTCCTGCATTCCAGTGCCTCCTCATGCATTCCAGTGCATCCTCATGCATCCCTGTGCATACTCATGCATTCCAGTGCATCCTCCTGCATCCCTGTGCATGCTGCTGCCTCACTGCATCCTCGGTGCCCCCCGTGAGGTGCCCCCACCCTCTCTCTCTCTCTCTCTCTCTCTGCAGTGCTCTGCCCAACCTGACGCGGTGCTGCCCCCACACTCCCGCCCCGGCGCCCCCAAAACGGGGCCAACCCCGAGGAAAAAGGGTCACCCACCCGTGGCTGCCCCACCCCGCACTCCCCCCTTTGCACAGCTGGGAATAAAGAATTCCTTACATTAATTAGGCAGCTGGTGTCCAGTGTCTGTGTCCCCTCCCCCCCAGTGCTCGTGGAGGTGCTCTGTAACTTTTTGATGGGAAAATGCCATTTTTAAGCAAAAAATCCCAACACAGATTTGGCTGCAGTGCTCACCAATGTTCTGGGATCTATAAAAAAAACATCAATTTCTGGCTAGCGAGCTGCTGGGTGCTCAGAGGCAGCTGCCGCCGTCAGAGGGGCAAAATTCAGATGTAAATTCCATTCTCAGGGATTTTTCCCCATTTTTTCACTTTTCTGCAGCCCAATTTTCTGCTAAAAATTGTGCAAACATCACCTTTCCCCCCCCAGAAAATGAACCCATTATTAAGGAGTGGCTTCTTCGGGGACAGGGGGGCTTCCATGGCTTCCATTTGGGGGAGAATTGCTCTGCTTTGGGGTTTGTCACTCATTTTGGGGAAGAGTGCCTAATTTGGGGGTTGTTGCTCGTTTTTGGAGCATGTTGTTCACTTTGGGGCAAATTCAGTCATTTTGGGGGAGAATGTCACTTACTTTGAGGAGAGTCACATTTCCAGAAGAACCACCAGTTTGGGACAGCATCCTTTTGGGGGCAGGTCACTCATTTTGTGGGAGAATTTTTGGAGAACACAACTCATTTTGGGGTAAGCATCCATTTTGGAGGAGAATCACTCATTTCAGGGAGAGATCAGCCCCTTTGGGGTCATCATTTGATGTCGTCCCTCATTTTTGGACACCATCACTCATTTTGGGGTGGGCATCACCCATTTTGGGGGTTGTGTGTAACACTTTGGGGAATCATCACTCATTTTGGGGGGGAATCACTCGTTTTTGGAGAACACAGCTCATTTTGGGGTGTGCATCACTGGTTTGGGGGTGTGTCATTCATTTGTGCGCAAAATCCCATTGGGACTTATTTGAGAGAGGGAAAATTTTCATTTTTGCTGGACCATCAGTTTTGGAAGTAGAAATCTAATTTTCTGCACATCACTCCATTACCAATTTGGGCCCATTCACCCATTTTGGAGGTAAATTACTTTCCTGAGGGGAGTTTTGCCCATTTTGGGGGGTTATTCCTGCATTTTGGGTCTTCTCCACTCAAAGGAAGAAGCTACCAAGAAAATACAGGTGCGACCCCTCATCTTGTAGCACTTTATAATAAATGGCCAGGAATTAATACTAAATTACAATGAACCCTTTATGAAATTACAGATTACATTCACGCCAGATCAGTATCCAAAAACAGGCCTTTCTGCCCATTGCATCACTTGTGGTTTTTTTATCCCAGCTCTTGTTCAGGTTCTTTTCTCAACTCTTCAAGAGCCAGGGAAAAAAAAAAAAAAGGACAATATGGGCAAAAAGCCACCAAGAAAATGATCCTTCTCCTAGAATCTCACATTTAGAGCAGGAACCTGCAGAAGACAATTCCTTTATTTTTGCCCTGGTTTGCTTTTGCATTTCCTCCCATGCCACATTTTAAGGCGAAACACACCCTTTTGCTAGCATTGAAAATAAAAAAACCCAAAATACAGGGTTTTTGGCAGTTGCCCTCCCCCATGGGGCTAAAGCTCCATCATCTTCCCATGTGGAGGGACAATACCAGGGAGAAATCATCTTTTAAGCAACAATACTGAGTTTCCTTCCACCCAGGCGAGTCTCGGAGTTCGCCGTTCAATTTTGGGTGAAATCTTGCATTTTTTAAACCTATTTTTTCCCCTTTTTGAACGAACTTTGTGCCAAAATGCCTTGGAAAAGTTTTACTCTCGGCAGCCTTTGCCCCAACTCCACACCCAGTCTCGGCCCTGAAGGACGAGAACGGGGTGAGTTGGTTTTTTTTCCAGATTCAGCAGAGGTTTTAGCACATAAATTAAAGGATTTGGAGGAATTTCCTCCCTTTTCCAGAAAGTTGTGTCCAGAGTCACCAAACAGCCGCAGCATCGGGGCCAAAGTTGGGAGGTTTGGGCAATCCCATGAGCAGAGCAGCAAACCCTCCTCAGACACAGCAGAACTTGCACTCGCTGATGATTTTCCTTCCTCCTCCACGCCAGTATTTATGCCTGTGAATGACCTTTCTGGGGGAAAAATCCAAAAAGCATCAAGTCCTGGGGTTGGTTTGGCTTTTCTTTGCACCAAGAAATCCACGGGATGGACGCAGTGCAAACCCAACACTGCCCAACAGCATCCGAGCGTCACGTGGGGAAAGCAACTTTCCCTGAAAATGCTTTTGCTTACCAAAAAAATGAAGGGAGAAAGAAAAATAAAACCTGAAATCAAAGATTAATCTGGCCACAATATGTGCCTTGTAAACGTGTGTCCTTCACTTCCGTGCGCTGCCATCGCGGTCCCCGCGCTCCCGTGGGCAGCCGGGGCCTCTGCCAGCACTGCCAGTTTGCCTTTCTCTCACTAATTTCTTCTTCTTCTTGCCTTTTATTTTTGTTTTTTGCATTTCGGGGGGAATTTTGTATCTGGTGCTGTCAATGATTTGGGAGGGTGCAGGAGGAGCTATTCCAGTGAGTCACTGTGGTCCAAACCAAGGTCAGCGCCAGGTGCTGCTGGGAGGCCACCAGGCTCCTCCTCCAGCTCTTCCTCCTCTTCCTCCTCCTCCTCCATCTCGTCCTCATCCTCCTCATCCTCCTCCTCTTCCTCAGTGCCATCCAGGGAGTCGTCGTGGGCTGCCAGCATTGCCTGCTGCATGGCCATGGTGGCCGTGGCTGATGAGAGGGGTTGGAGGTTGTCCATGCTGAGCGAGCCTGGAATTAAACACAGCACAGAAATAAGGACTCCCCAGCTGATACAGAAAGGACAAAAGAAGTGCATAAACCAAGAATAACTCGAGTGAAAAGCTTGGGGAGCACCCCATAGGGTGTCCCAGCTGCCCCAAGGTCCAATCCTTAGTTTTTCTAGCTAATGCATCATTAAATAACAAGAAACCTGAGCAAGCAGATGCCCAAATTGGTTGGGCAGATCTTCTCTTCATCTTCTCTCAAGTGCTACCTTTCCTTCTCTTCATCTCATCTGGTGTATGTTCATTTCTGCTCTCTCCACCTTCTCTTCCTCTTCTCTCTTCATTTTCCTCATTTGTTCTTTGTTCATCGTCTCTCTTCATTGTCATCATCTTCTCTATTCTTCTCTTCATTTTCATCATCTATTTTCTCTTCATCTTCTCTCTTCATTTTCCTCATCTGTTCTCTGTCCATCATCTCTCTTCCACCTCATCTGTCATCTGATCTTCATCTTCTCTGTTCTTCTCTTGATTTTCATCATCTATTTTCTTTTCATCTCCTCTCTTTCCATTTTTTCTCCTCTATCTTCTCATCTCCATCTTTCCACATCTCCCCTCCCCTCCCCAGCTCCTCAGGGGATATCCCAATCTGTGCCCCATAGTTGGTGATCATCATTGTGATGGCCAACTGGAAGGACCTTCTTGCATGGGCCACCTCAAGCGATTCCCCACAGCTCAATAAAGGGCTCTGGAAATCACCAATTAAAGCCATAATTAATGCATGGCCACTCCTTCCTGGGAGGGCAGGGCCATTGGGGTTTGTCCTTACCATCAGGATTTGTCCCTGAATTGCCACCCTGCTGCTGCAGGACGCCGGCAGCGATGGAGTTGGGCCAGAACCTCTGCGTGGGCCGGTGCTGGGATTTGATTTTCTTGGCTTTGGGGGCTGGGTCCGGGTTGCTGGCGTCGAGCATCGGCTGCAGGATGCGCCGCCGGGCGTTGATGAACCTTCCATGGAAAAGGGAGAACACTGCAATAACTGAGAGCTGTTACACCAGTGATGCCTGGAGAGGCTGCCTGGAGCAGAGGCTGGACAGTTAGAGAATAAAGTGGGTATTTATTGAAAGGCCTTCAAAGGGTTCACCTTGGGCAGTGCAGGAGCCACACCCAAGAAGGATCCCAGTCACGAGTTTTTCAGACAGAGCTAAATTTGGGGTTAATTGCCCAATTACAGCTTCAGGTAATGAAGTCACATTCCCCCAGTTTGCTCCCCCCTCAATTCACTTTTGTTTATACTTTTTGGGGCCTGAGGCTGTGATGGTGACCTTGGTTCCCATCTGGTAAAGGATTGTTTTGTCTGACTAAAATGTGAAGAGAGCTCACTAACACTCTATATTAGAGTTAAGCATTAATGCAGCACAGGACCTGAAAAACATAAAAGCTAAAACTTAAGGCATCACCAATGCTGAGTTAAAACAACATTACAGCAAATCAGTGAGTTGCAATATAATAATAATTCTCTAAGAAAGCAGCTTCATGGCTCAAAAAGCTGGGTTTTTTTATTTTATTTGCCTGTGGCACATTATAGCTCTGCATTCATTTTTCCTGCTGAGTGGGAGAATGCTGCACATTGGATTTGCCAGGAGAGGGCACTGAGACTTTGCAAACCAGTGCCAGCATTAAACACAACTGAGCTCATCTCCCAAAAATCAGAGCCACAAATCACAGAATATGCTCAGTTGGAAGGACTCACCAGGATCATCGAGTCCAAGTCCTGGCCCTGTGCAGGACACCTCAAGAATCAGCCTTAAACACCCAAGTTACCCCCCAAAAAGCATTATACAGCACCAAAATAGGGTGAAAAAGTCCTAAAGCCAGCAAAATGACTCCTGGGCCACCAATATCCTCACCAGTTGTTGACTTGCAAGAGGGTCAGGTTGGTTTGGGCAGCAATTTGCCTCTTCTCATCCTCTGTGGGGTAGGGGTGCTGGAAAAAAGGAGAGTTGGGGTAGCAAAATTACATCCCTGCATGCAAGACATCATCCCTGAGTGAAAAACAATGAAAACCTGCCTTTTTTTTTTTTTTTTTTACATTTTCCCAACCTAAATTTGGTGGCTTCTTGCATTTGCAGAATGCAAGATCTAAGGGGTGGCATCCGAGAGCATCAAGATTTCCCTGGGTACCCTTAGGGCTTTTCCAAAGCTTTCCATCAAATGCTTTTCCTTGAAGAGAAATGTTTTCGGTGGGTTTTTTTAGCTCCAGCAATTTTCCAGTGATGGTTGTTGGGATTTGGGCTTCCAAAACCACCATGACTCACAATGTTTATTGTCAGAGGCATCAATAAAACATCCCACAACATCTGCACTGGGAACCACCAGCACTCAAAGCTTCAGCAACCTCCTTCCAACTGTGCTAGAAAGCTCTTTTCCACCCCCAAAACTGAAATTATAACATAGCAGCCCAACATGCCATGTTTAGGAGCCCCAAGCCAGTGACAATTGCCAGTTTTTCAGCTGTTAGCCCCCAAAACAATGGGATTTCCTTGACAAAACCACCCAAAGTCAACGCACACTGGAGACTCACTTCCCATTGGGGCCTCAGTGGTTAAAAACGGCACTTTTTTGGGGCAGAAATATCCCATTTTTTGTATATTATTTCCAGAATTCCTTCTTCCTGCTGGTGCTCCAAAATTTCCAATCAAATGATGAGCATTTTTGGTTAGAAACCACATCAGCTCTGACACCAGATGGAGAAACCTCATGGGGAAGACAAAGTTTCTTCTGACCACGAGGACCAGGCTGAGAGCAAAGTTCCAACCACCCAGCAGAAGAATTTCTTTTTGGTTTTTCAATTCAGCTTTGGAAATCTTGAACTGTGGGGTCTTTCTGGCACCTGGCAGAAAATTGCTTTGCAGTTTCTGGTCTTCAGAGTGTTTTTTGTGCCTGCAAATCTGCAGCTGTGCCCTCCAGAAGCACGACACAGCCAGGGATCACAGCCCAACACTCATTGCAGTAAATCCAGAATTTTCCATTTAAAAATAAAAAGGCTGGGAAGTTCCCAACCTGCTGCTGCTTCATGTCCTGGCTGGTTTTTCCACGAGTTGCTCCTTGGAGCTGTTCCCTCCTGCGTTACTGGTGCCTTGGGGATCTCCCACCACTCCGTCTTCCTGGAGAGCAAGTCTTTGCAATCAGTTTCCAAGTGATTTCTTGGCTGAATTATGCAGGAAAAAATGTGGGATTTTTGGCTTTTTGCCCTTCTCCCAGCCCTGCTGATGAGACAGAACTCTTCATGCACAAAAATACCCAGTTTGCATCTAAGCTCCCTCTACCTTCCATCTCCAATCCCCCAAAACGGGGCGATTTTGCAATTCTGAGTTTTTGACTGATGGCTGATGTGCTCCAACCCTACCTGTGAGCAGCTCTCACATTCCAGCTTGCTGGAAAAGGGTATTTTGGAGCTGTTAACTGTAAAAAAACTGCTCAATTATCCATCTTCAAAAACTCAAAGGAATCCCCTTCTAGATTTGTTCACTTCTTCTCGCCTTAACAGAATATTATTCCCACCTGCAGTGAAAATGGCCATTCCCAAAACACTCCCAAAATACAAACCACTTTGCACCTCCAAACACGGATTCAGACAAACCACCACCTGGATTTGAGAATTCCTGGACTTTTTGGCCATTTTTCCCTGGCTGGCAGGGTGTTTTGGTGGCTGTGGTGCTCACCATGAGATGCTGGAAGAGCCATGAGCGCATGATGTTGGTGGCGTGTTTGGGCAGGACCCCCCGCTTGTTCTTGGACTTCTTGTCCTCACCATCAAGGAGGGAGGTGAGATCCAGGTTCACCTGTCAGGGGAGAGGAATGGGGAGAGAATCGGTTGAAAATGGTGATGAGCAACCCAAAAAACGAGCAAAACCAACCCAAAATGGGAGCGGGATGAGTGGGAAAAAACCTGGCACTTGTAGGAGCATCCAAAACTCATTTCCTGCTCCACCATAAATGCAGATTTTCTCCCAGGATCTGTATTTTTTATCTTTTAAATTTTTTTGTCAATGCTTTGCAAGGGGTAATGGCACTGTTGGGGACTGTGGTGATGACTCCCATGTGTGGTTTAGGAGGAAAACACTTTTACCTGAAAAAATAAAGTAAAAAAAACCCCAAACCTCACAAAAAGATGATTTTCTCAAATGAAAGTTAAAACCCTGCTGCTCACCAACCCTTTGCAAACCCATGTTTTTCACCCAACTGATTTTCACCACAAGGAGGGAGATGCCCATTGAGCCAAAATTTGCTTTTTGCCCCCCAGAAATTCAAAAGAAGGATCTTGCTGCAAGAGAAGTTTTAATGAGGATTCAGGAACCAAACTGAAATCTAAGCACTTGAGTTAAAAAGGGAATTTTTTTCCCCAAGTCTTCATCAAAACACTTCTCCTGGATGAATTAAACATCAGGCCAGCAGGTCCCTGTGATTCCCCTGGGCTCCAGCTGAATAAATCATGCCAGTGGCACAGGAAGAGCATCCGAAGGTGCTTGTCCTGGCTCTCTCCCTGCCCCAATATTCCCTGTGCTCATGTTTTTCCCACCACAGAGGGTTTTGCTGCAAGATTTAAACCTGCAATGGAGAGATATTATAGAAAGAAATTTTTTTAAGCATTGCACAGACAAAAAAACCTGCAAGGGAGGTGCCACCCCTTGCCAAAATGCTGTTTGTTGATTGTTTTGTAAGAGGCTCCTGCAATTCAAATGGGGCATTTCAGAAATAATGGGGGTGAATTTTTGCTGCTCTGCCCCCAGGAAGCTGGGAACAGAAATGGATGAGGTTTTTTTTTCAAATTCCTGGGGAATAGGGGTTGGGAAGAGCTCATGGGCAAGTTGTGCTAATAAATCCAGTTCTGCTCCAAATCATTGTCTCACTGCAAGAATGCAGGGATCATTGCATAACTCACTGCAATGTCAGGGAAAAAAAAGAATAAAACCAGAGCAAATGGCTGAAAAATTGAAAAATAGCCCCAAATTCAGAAAAAGACCTAAAAATGAGCCTTTCCCACAAGACTGCTGTACTGGACAGTGATCCCAGATCTATAAAATGTCAGTAATAATATCTGTCCTCTCCTATCCCTATCCTATCCTATCCCTATCCCTATCCCTATCCCTATCCTATCCTATCCTATCCTATCCTATCCTATCCTATCCTATCCCAATCCTATCCCTATCCTATCCTATCCCTATCCTATCCTATCCTATCCTATCCTATCCTATCCTATCCTATCCTAATCCTATCCTATCCTATCCCAATCCTATCCTATCCCAATCCTATCCCTATCCTATCCCTATCCTATCCTATCCCAATCCTATCCCAATCCTATCCCTATCCTATCCTATCCCTATCCTATCCTATCCTATCCTATCCTATCCTATCCTATCCTATCCTATCGCAATCCTATCCCAATCCTATCCTATCCCAATCCTATCCTATCCCAATCCTATCCTATCCTATCCCAATCCTATCCTATCCTATCCCAATCCTATCCTATCCTATCCTATCCTATCCTATCCTATCCCTATCCTATCCCTATCCTATCCTATCCCAATCCTATCCTATCCCAATCCTATCCCAATCCTATCCCAATCCTATCCTATCCTATCCTATCCTAATCTTATCCTATCTCATCCTATCCTAATCTTATCCTATCCTATATGTTATAAATAATTAATATAGAATATGCAATATGTACAATGCACAGTATATGAGAGCACATGAAATAAAATTAAATCTGTTCTATCATTCATTACAAATAACAGATATTGTTATACATTATATATATTGCACAACATAATGTTATGTACATTATTATTATTGTTATTATTATTATTATTATTATTATATGCTGTAGTATTTTATAACAATAATATAAGCACTGTTATAACTTCTCAGGTCACTGCTGTAATTTGTTAGGTACCCCAAAGGCACCTGGCAGATGGGTTTAATCAACGTTTCTTGCTAATTAAAGATTTAAGACACTCCAAGGGTTGAATTTATGGAGAAATGGGGGGATTCTCTGCCTGCTGCAGTGCAAAGTTTCGGGCACAGCTGGAGGTGGCCTCACCTGGGCATTGGGGATCTGCAGGGCTCCAGGGGTGATGGCTTGGGCGAGGACCTGGCCCTGCGACGTCACCATCGTCACGGGCTGGTACAGGGCTCCACCTGCGGGAAAAAACACACGTGGGGATACCAAAACCTCCACAATTCCCCCCAATTCCCAGCTGCCCACCTCCTCCCCTACCTGGCACGGCAGGTGAGCTGCTGCCAGTGCTCATGGCCAGGTTGCCTGGGGGCAGCGTGGCCGCGGGCACCACGATGCCCGGCGGGGGGTTCGACGCCGGCGGCAGCGCTGCTGGGGAGCTCTGCAGCATCTCCTGCACGAAAGAAAATACCAAACCCATGAATTTTAGCATGAAAGTTTTAGTTTTTACATCTACGATGAATTTGCCCCGTTGCAATTTTTTTTTTTTGGTGGTTCAACGGGAAAAATCGGGGAAAAATAACGATTTTTCAGTTTGTTGCAATTGCGAAGAAAGATGGAAAAATAAGGATTTATGCTCTGCACCTTCCCTAAACTTGCTTTCTTTGTGCTGTCATTCCTTTCCATTAAAAAAAAAAAAAAAAGGAAAGGGAAAAAAAAAAGATCATGAGGGACCAAAGGGAATTTCTTTAATCTTTTTCTTTCTAAATGTTTCTATTTCTTTTGATGCTTTGACTGGCACTGGTTGATGCTAAAATTCAAGGTGAGCACCACGGTTTCCCTTTGCCAAAATAAGTGTAAAATAATGAGGTTAATAATAATATAACCCCATTGATATCATCCCTTGCAGCTTTAAGCTGATTTCTGGCAAAAATGGGCACTTTTTGAGCCAAAAGCAGCAATTTTACTTTAAGGCCCACCTCTGGAGCAACCACCAATAGACCCCAAATTGGATGATTGTTTTATTATTTATTTGAATATTTAAATGACTGTCTGAGTATTTAATGTAATTTTTTGGGAAGGGAGGAGTGACACAATTGAGGCTACAGGAGGAATAAAGAGCAAGCTTCCACATGGGCTGGATTTTGCAAATAATACTGGTAATATTGATAAAATGATCATTTTTAAATGAACCCAAGACCAGCATATCTCCCTAATTCACCCAACTGAAATGGAAATAAAACTGCACTTACTCTCTTCTCCCTTTTCTACTGACTTTCCCTTTCTGTATCACTTCCCTGTCTGAGTATTTAATGTAATTAATACATTAAATTAATACACTAAATTAATACATTAACTTATCCAGCTGGTTCTCAAGTGTTGAACATAATGTCAATAAAGGGGACTTTTTTCCACCTTTTCATTAATTTTTCCTACATTTTGATGCATTTCTTCAAGAATCCTTTCATTTGGATTAAGAAAAGAGAATTTCCTTGGATTAGTGATGTGCAGTGACGCTGGAAAAGGCAACCATGCAAGTGTGATCAGGGTGGGAAAAGCTGCAGCTCCCTTTTTGCAGGTGATGCCTGAAGGATTTTTTCTGCTTTTCTCCTGAATATTTCTTACACTGTTCCCTACATTCCCCAGTATCAGCATGCACACTTGTGATGCTTTAGGTGATAGCTCAGCCCGGTTTCATGGTGTTTATGGGGCCGGGAGACCAAACACCCCTGAAACCACGAGAGTTAGAGACCAAACACTCTGTTTGCATGGGCCCTCAAGGTCTCCTAGTAGGACAGATTTTGTAAACTAGAAGTGAGCCCACCCAGGCCCTTCTTGGGCCCTCCTGGTAGATCTGCTAATGAGTAGAGTCTTTAATTGTACACTCGACTGGGGGGACGGGGCTTTGGCGCCGCGTTCTACCTGGACGGCAGAAGCCATGGAATGGGATCCTATTAAAATCCCGAGGGAAACGACCCCAACCCTCTGACCCTGTCTGAGCCTTTATTTCCTAAGACCAGAAAAAGGCATCACAGGTGACAGAACTCCAGAGATGGGAATCACCAAATCCATCCATGCTGTGCTGCTCCATGGGGAGTTGGGGTGCTCTGTGTCCCTGTCAATGCATTTCCCACTGCAGGGGGAGGAAACCTGAGGTCTTTTTTCCTCTTCTTCCCACCCCATTCATGCAACTTTTCCCCATCAATCCCCACTGCTTTGCCTGTGCCATCATTCTCAATAAATTTCATGCTTTTCCTGTTATTGCACTTTCCCCTCCCGTGATGCCAAATCCAAAATGTTGGTCCCAATGCCTCTGCCACAAGTTACTTTTTGTCATTTTTATTATCTGGAAATTTTGCTGCAATTGCTGTGAATTTTTCAGTCACTTCCCAGACATTCCTTTCTGTAGCTGAATTAATTTTAAAAATGCAAATATGACCGTAAAATACTTGTACTTTTTTTTTTTTGGTATTCCTTCTCCACCTCCAGTCTTCTGGGGGATGTGGTTTTCAGTTTGAGAAATGAGGATTTCTCAGGATGTAGAGAGCAAAAATCAGCCTCTTTTGCATGCTCTAGGATTTGGCCCTGGCGAAGCATCCAGCTACCAAACACGGTGGAAATATTCATAAAAAACCAAATGTGGTTCAGGAGAAAGCCAAAAAGCAGCCAGATATGGCAGGGGCAAGATTGGAGCAGCTTGCAGATCTCCAGCTTTCCTCCCCGGCCTTGTTTTTCCATGATTCTTCCCAAAGAAGGGCACCCAGAACACCATTTTTGGAAGCCCATTGGGAAGGAGCAATTTGGAATATCAGAAGATGGGAACAAGAAATTTCTGCTTCCAGGTGCAGTGGTCAAAGCCATTTTCAACAGTATTTCGTGATGAAAAAAAAGTGGCTTTGTTTTTGTGGAGTAGAGGAAAACTCTCCCAAAACACCGTCTCCCTGGTGTCCAAAAAAAGGCAGAATATTGGTAATTATTGGTAATTAATAATCCTATTAAAGGAATTAATGGTCTTTCTGCATCAGAACTGTGAAACCAAAGTGACTGAATGGAAGTGGAGGCTCCGCCTTCGAACAAATATAGAGATATCTCCAAGAAGATTGAAAAAATGTTTTGCACACCAATTGCCTCAGATTGCAAATGTCAGCCAAATTAGGCTGTTAGGCTTGGCAGTTTTGCTGCAGTGGAAAATGTTTTATATCTTTTATATTTTATATTTTGAGACTGGAGGAAGTTCATAGAATCAGAGAATGGTTTGAGTTGGAGGGGTTCTTAAAGCTCATCTTGCTCCACCCTCAGCCATGGGCAGGGACATTTTCCACTATCCCAGGGTGCTCCAAGCCCTGTCCAGCCTGGCCTTGGACACTTCCAGGGATCCAGGAGCAGCCACAGCTTCTCTGAGCACCCAGAGTTGGTGCTGGTGCTGAAATGCTCAAGCTGAAATGCTTCTGGCAATTTTGAAATCTGAGTGTGAAAAGAAGTGCATCACTAGGTGTCTCTGCAGACCCACAGCTCAGCACTGATCAACAGCAAAACACGATTTCTCCAAATTAAAAGTCACTTTAATGAAGAAAAAGATCTGGGACATGGCAAAAAAAAACCCCATTTCTTTCAATAAGGAAAATGTCCAAGTGCCAAATTGTAATAAAGTGCTAAAATTCAATGCTGTGAGCTGCTGTCCTTGTGCTTTATGACACATTCATTTTTGGGTGGTACAAAATGTGTAAAAATGTCTGTCTCACCCTCACTCTGAAAATTACTTGTGCTGGGGGAAATTTGGATTAGATGGAGAAAAAAAGAAACTCGTGGGTTTGCCCAGAAAGAGGTGGCCAAACTCAGACTCTTGTGAGATAATTCCTAAGGCTCCTTCGTGAATGGATGAGTGGATGGGGATGAGAAAAAAGCTGGCTTTGAATAAAGAGAAATCCAGGCTTGTTCACAGGGCAAACCTGGAAAAATCAAAATCGAATAGAGAAGCATTGCATTGAGTTCCAGCAAACCAAGTGTCCACCTGCAGCCTCCAGCAGCCTGGGCCAGGGGAAGGTGTCCCTGCCCAGGGCAGGGTGTTGGAACAAGGTGGGCTCTAAGGTCCCTTCCAACCCCAACCACTCTGTGACTCTGGGGAGAAGTAATCTGAGCAGAAAAAATGCTGTCCCAAAAATGCCCATTCAGACACTGCCAATCTGAAATGAGAGCTGAAAAATGCAGAATTTGGTTCAAGTGAAATGTCCCTGGCAGTGCTGAGGTTCCCAATGTGATTGGCTTCGCAACTGATTCCTTCCTTGCGAGTGGAGAGCAGTGAGGACCCCTTTGATGTCAAAGAAAAGTTGAAGTTGAAGATTGATTTAAGTTGTTTTCCTCCCTCTGCCATGAAAGAAGGACCTCCCCTCTCCCATCCTGGTTGGAAAAATTTTTAAAAATATTCACTAAATAAAGGGAGGGGGCTAAAAAAAGCCCAATGAGGATCAAGGTAGAGGAATGAAGCCAAGTGAAAAGCAACCAACAAAAACAGAAGAGGAATTGCTGGGTGGACTTGCAGGACAAAGAGGCTACAACTCAATCACGAGACAAAGCAAAGCACAAAATGAGGAAGCAATGAAGAAAGGAGGGTCCAAAAATCTTTGTAAGGTAATGAAGGTTCAGGGAAGAATCAGCACATGGGAAAACCCCAAACTTGTCACCCAAACTTGGCCAACACCAGGAGTCATCTCTGGACCTGGCAACACGGGAAGATTTCAGCAACAGCCAAAACACCTCGATTGAGTGTTCTCTCATCTTCCCATCATCTCGGGCATTTTGCATCTCCAAAACTTCTTGTGTTTTCCACTTAGAAAGCAGAAACAGCAGATGAAGGACCATCCTTTTTGGATGCACCAGGGAAACCCAAAGGTGATTGTCCAGTGGTGACATTTTGACAGGTCCAGACATTGTTCCCAGTTTTGGTTGATATTCTTGTTATTGGGTATCCATAATCTTTTTTAACATGTCCTGTGGTAAAAAACTTTGCTAAAACCTGAAATATTTCACTTTCATGGCAAACTTGGTGGATCTCCTCACAAAATGATTGACACTCCTTCCAAACTCTAAGAAAACCTATTTGCTGATAAACCTCCTTCATTGATAGTGATTACATTTCATTATTTAGACTTTTCTGAAATCCTAAATTAATGGCCCTCTTGCTCTTGCACCTCCCCTCAGCATGAAACCAATAGGCTTAATTAATAATTAGAGAAATCACCCCACCTGTCATTTTTTAAACACTGATCCTGTGATTTTTCAGCTCTCTGGAGCATCCTTGGCCTCTACCACTCAACTGACGGATAGAGAGCATTTCCACCCTTTTTTTCTAAGCCTTACCCATGCAAACTCAAGGATACTCAGTGAGTTGAAGTGCTCAGGCATTTGATGTGGCTTAGTTGAACACAGAAAATATTTGTTATTGTATTGTCACCAGTCTGTCATCCTCATCCTCATCCTCATCCTCATCCTCATCCTCATCCCATGACCAGATGAGATGGTGACTCTTCCATGGTCTGTGAATATTTCAGCTCCTCCTACTGAAATTCCTTCAGTTCCTGAGCCAACATTTCCCCTCCAGCTGGGTCTTTCCTGGGTGTGTTCCCATTTATTTTCCAACTGCCTCCAAATCCTCACTTGAATTCCTCAACTTCCAAGTCTTGCCCAGAAGGAAAATGTCAGCTGCTCCGGGTTTCCAGGAATCAGAAGTGCTCGGTGCCTCTCCATGGGCCTGATTATTTTCTGAAGACTTGTGCTAATTTTCTGATATGATCCCCACCTCTTTGTGAGACACTAAATCCTCATTACTTTTCCTGACCGATGCATTCTAATTAGATCAACACTTAAAAAAAAAAAAAAAAAAAGGAAGGAAGGAAGGAAGGAGGGGAAAAAAAAATTCACAATAGCCACAGGACGGCTTTCCATCTCATTAACTCCCTCACTTATTATTTTCATGAAAATTACTGATAAAAAACGTGCATCTCCATTTGCTGGGACCGGGAGCTTTGTCGGCTCATATCTAACATCTCTCTCATCACCCGGGATGTGAGCTGTTGCCATGGCAATGCACAATAATAGAAACTAATAAATTACAAACGAGATGCTCGTTGAGCAATTATTGTTCTCTTTTATGCAAGTGTCTTGCTAATTTTGATCATAAGGAATGCTTCCATAAAGCAGCGGAGGGATAATAAGTCTATTTCTAGAGATTATGAGAATATAGAGTGAGGATGGGGTTTCTTAGATCAATGATTAAGTGGTTTGGTGCTTTCAGGGAACCCAAATAAGAAACTGAACTTTTCTGGGGGGCTTTTCCCTCATCTTGTTGGGAGCTTCAAACTCTGCAGCACCTGGAGCTGAGTTGCTAAAAATGATAATTTTTTGCCTTTTCACCACCTTCAAAATGCCCCAAAAGCCCTATGAAGGCCCCACCACTCACCTCCTTTTTAGGGAGAGCCCCAGGAGCTGTCTGGATTACTTTGGGTTTACTGCAGTTATTTTTGGTGGGATTGTGCCACCCTAAATTCCATTTTTCTACCCCAAAAACCGAGTGCCTGAGAGAGAGAGATCCCCTAGGGGAGCACAATACAAAAAACACCGAGTTTTTTGGGATTTATTCCCTGCACTAAAGATGCACGAGAAAACCCCAACCCATGGGCAACTTCTTTTCTGAATATTGAGTTACACTCCCGTATTTTGCCCCAAAAGCCACCAAGGTTCAGCTTGGTTTGGCTACTTCAGTTGATATTTCTGCAGTTCTCAAGCATTTCCTTGTACTCTTCCACTACACTTGAGTCATCAAATGTCTCCTTCTCCCAGCTAAAATGCAAATTTTGCAAAAGAAGAAGTCAAGGGAATGTTGATCGTGCTGGGGGAGAACTGCAAGCTCTGCTGAGACACAAAAAGGAGCAGTGAAGCCAGAAAGGGTTATCTGAGACCCAAAAATCTGTTGCGCTGCCTTGAAACAAAAAATGAGAGAGAAGAAGTGAAGAAAATCCTGTTTTTTCTGTCCTTCCTGCCAATAAACAGCATTTTTTCATTTAAAAAGGCAACTTTCTTGTTTATATTCTCATGCACTTGCATGACTCCTTTGCCCTCACATTTAATTGCTGCAACATTAGAGTTTAGGAGTTGTTCACTCTCCCTTTTGCAGCGCCACAAACATTGGCATTGCAGCTCTGCCAACCCCTGAAAGAAAGGGCATAAAAAATTTAAATTTAAAATTAAAATAAAGAAAAGAAACATCATTTATTGCACTACATGAGCAAGACACATGACTTTTTTTTTAATTCCTGGGGATGGACTCTGATGACTTTTCAGGAGGCCACAACTCCTGTAGAGCAAGTCTGAAGCCTTGCTGGCCCAACTCCCCGTTGGCCAAGGTGCAACAAGGGTGATTAGAGAGGAGTTTTAAAGCATTACCTGGGGGTGGAGACTGATGGAGGAGGGGTTGGGGGAGTAGGGCCCCCCCAGGTCGTTCCTGAGTAGGTTGTCACTGTGCATCTTGGTTTTGAGGCAGGTGATGTAACGGTTGCAAAAGTCCTTGCACAACTCATTGACCTTCTCCAGCTCCAGGAGGTGGATGCGCAGCACCTGGATCGCCTTCACCATCTGTGCAAGGGCACAAAGTTCAAATCAATATCCTCACCCAAAATCTAGAACCCACAGCACAATGAAATTCATTTCCTTTCTCAACACACAAAAAAAATTGAATATTCTTGCCCAAAACCCATCCCAGAGCCCGTCCTTCTGCATATCCACATCCCTTTTCCTTGCCCATAAATCCCTGAAATCCAAGAGGACAAAATTCACCGAATCCAACGTTGCCTTCATGGGAACTGCTCCCCGTGCCCCCAAAAAAAGCAGGAGCCAAACCCCTCGTTGTTGAAAAGTGTTTGGTGATTCTCTGGAGGCCACTTCTTCTAACAAGATTACGGAGCTGCAACTCAGCCGTGAGCTGCTGCCGGTGCAAAGCCCGGGCCTCATTAAAACGTACCCCATAAACCTTAAAAAATTTACACATAAAACATTCCTCTCACCGAGCTGAAACCTTAAGTTTTACAGCCGCTGTTTGAAATCTTGCATAATATATAAAATTTCAGCTATTCACTCCGGGGCAATAAATCCGGTTTTATGTAACAAAGCGTCTTTGCATTTCAAAGGGTGTTTTTAACTTGCAAATTTTAGTGGTCATCTTTACAAACTGCAAGTTGCCATGGCTGGGAAACATCCTGAGAAATCCAGGGCCAAACTCCAGTGGCAGCTCCACGACAGGAGAAGGTGAATTTTTGGTCGGTGAACAACAGGGATGATGGGTTGAGGTCGGAAAGATCTTTTATTTAGCTTTTTTTTTTTGCTTTTTTCTGCTTTTCTTTTCCCCCCTCCTCCACAGTCGACGCGGGCAAAGCACAAGGTGGAGGTGCCGTGCCCAGGGTTTCCGCATCCTCCCAGGGCTCACTGGCCATGAAAGTCAATATTCAAGGGCAAAGGCAAGAAGACCTGACACATATATGTAAAAAAATAAATCTCTCAATTATCTCAGCTCATTTGCTTAGGGTCTCATTTTATGTCCCTGCTCCGCTGCGTCGTATATCTGTCCGGATAAAGAGTTACAGTCCGACGGCGTACGTGCGCGGGGTTGTAAAAAATACAGATGCTGAATTAATTGACTGTGTGGCACTCGGCAGCTGATTGAGTTGATAATGGTGAGATCTGACCTTTTTCTAATTTCTAATTATGTGCATCTTGGCAGCGAGGAATACATGACTCTTGTTCTAATGATTGCTAATGCCACCGGCCTTTTCAGCCCTGCTTTGCCATCGCCGATTTCTGGCAAACGGGTGGGGTTAAAAAAAAAACCAAAACAACACCCAAAAAATAGCAACAACCAAAAAAAAAGGATAATGTCAATAGGGGAAAAGTGTCAGCTCAAGAACAGGTTGAAATGTTGAGTTTTGAGCACTGCAAGACTTTTTAACCCAAAATTCCCTTCAACTAGAGCCTCCCACCAACAGGAACGTGCTTCTCCAGCATCACAGTAACAATCTGCTCTGTCCTGATGCAGGTTACCCACACTGAGGTGGATGGCTCCTCCTTTTGTGGAGTTCTGGGCATTGGATAGAAAATATACCCCTGGAACTGGGGCAAACCCACATGTACAGAGACAGAAATCTACAGAAAGACACAGCAATAGGAACAGATAGGTAGGAATATGAATGCATCAACTGCTGCAAGGTTACACATGGGATCAATCCATCTGCCCAGGGCCAAATTTCACCTTGGCACCAAGAGTTGATTCAGAATACGCCCAAAAACCATGATTGGCATGTTGTGGTGGGCTTTTTTAGAAGAGCAAAAAACCCTGAAAATGGCCAGTGTGGATAAATTTCCTGCACTATTTGCTTGTGATGTTTCATCTTGGTACCTATAGAAATAGGTTTTCCTTTCCCAAAATTTTAGATTTTTTTTTTTTCCTTCACCTGGCTCCATTTCTCTCCTCCTGCTAGACCATTACACCCATTTTTATGCAATTTAATGCAATGGGGGTTTGTTGGTGCCCCTCAGCATTTGTTCAGTCCAAAAACTGAAATGATCCAAAACATTGGTCGGGTTGCTTTTTGGGCTTTTTGTTTGTTTTTTTTGATTGCTTGTCCCAGAGCCATTTTTGTTCCTGACTATAAGTTATTGCAAAAGGGGTTCAGCAATATGCAAAAGGGGCTTTGCCTGGCCTGCAAATTTTTTGGAGGGCATTTTGCAGACTCTTGGTTTGGGGTATTAAAAAACTCTCATTCCACAAGCTGAAATCAGGCACAAACATCTGGGATTTTACTACATCTTGAAATCAACTCTTGCTATTTTAAAAAAAAACAGTAGTTCTTGCACCTAGATGAGTTTTCCTAGTTCTTCTTTTTGTGATACATCATCATCCAAAATCACCTCCTTGATATCTGTAATACTTAGAAAAAGTACCAGGTAAATTTCCTGATTTTGCTTCTTTTCTGGGATGGAAATCCCTCCGCTACACATTCCAGGGGACACAAAACCCCCCAGGGAAGGTGTTTTGCTGTTTGCATCATCAAAGGTGTGAAAAATTGCCTCTTCAGTCCTTGAAAATTTGCTTGCAGAGCATCAGGATGGTGCCATGAACTTGTCTACCCACGTTTGCCATGGAGACCACGTTTGGATGCTTTCTGGAAAAAATAATGGGATTTGGGGATATTTCCTGAGGTCCACACTAGAGAAATACCAAGCAGAGTCTTCTGAGGCACCTTCCAGCAGAAATGGATGCAGTAGAAAATTTGGGTTGATGTGACAGGGGATTCACCAAAACCAGTCCAAGTGTTCCAAACCATTGATATCCACGACCTTCTGGAAAAAGTTATCATTCTGCCCTGTTTCTAGGGCATGAGCTGGCCAGGACACTTCCAACCAGATGGTGCCAGATGAGAGTGCTGACACAGCTGCATGCTGCACTGAGGAGCAGTAATTCCTGCAGAGATTGCAAGTTCTGGGACACAACCCAGCCAGCAATCTCGGCTGTTTTCAGGAAAACCCCATTGACCCCATGGAGGTTGTGTGGGACAACGAGCCAAAAGGGGGCAGAGGGGTTGTTCTTATAGGGAATCTTCTGGAAAATGTCTCAGAGAAGGTCCTGGAGAAGGTCTCACAAGGTCTGTGGAAAACATTGCCAAGATGACCAACACTACAGAGCCCAAAGACACGGTGGTAGATCTTCATTTGTTCCTCACCCCCTACCTTTTCAACACCCCCCAAAAATCATCTGCCAAGCCCCAGCTGCCTATACCAGGTTGTCCAGCTCAGGGTCATCACTGAAGAAGGGCTTGTGCTCCTGCTCCTGCTGGTGGACAAAGTTCTCAATGTCGACATCGAAGCTGGCCGAGGTGATGCACTCTGAGCCCTGCGTCGCCTGCTCGCACTTCTCAAAGAGCAGCGTCAGCAGCGGGAACAGCGGGTGCCTGCAGGGGACAAAGGGGACCACCCATAACGACCACTGGCTTAGGGTCCATGTCCATCTTTACCCCACATCATTTATCCATCCATCCATCCATTAACCCATCCATCAATCCATCCACCCATCCATCCATCATCCATCCATCCACCCATCCATCCATCATCCATCCATCCACCCATCCATCCATCCATCCATCCACCCATCCATTATCCATCCATCCATCCATCCATCCATCATCCATCCACCCATCCATCCATTCATTCACCCATCCATCCATCCATCCATCCATCCATCCATTCACCCATCCACCCATCCATCCACCCATCCATTCATCCATCCATTCATTCACCCATCCATCCATCCACCCATCCATTCATCCATCCACCCACCCATCCATCCATCCATCATCCATCCATCCATCCATCCATCCATCATCCATCTGCCCATCCATCCATCCATCCAT
This sequence comes from Eopsaltria australis, assembly GCA_034509425.1. Lineage (NCBI taxonomy): Eukaryota > Metazoa > Chordata > Aves > Passeriformes > Petroicidae > Eopsaltria > Eopsaltria australis. The sequence goes on from JAVTVJ010001654.1 coordinate 35,762, forward strand.
CCATCCATCATCCATCCACCCATCCATCATCCATCCACCCATCCATCATCCATCCACCCATCCATCATCCATCCACCCATCCATCCATCCATCCATCCATCCATTAATCCATCAATCCATCCATCCTTTCCCTCTCAGTCTGTAAGAACCTGGTGGTGCAAACCCCACTCCCAAGTCACACTGGAAAAAAAAGCTTAAAAACTCATAAAATTCACTCTCTCCTCCATGAGGCAATGACTCATTCCAATGTCTTGGTGTTTCCCACCATTGCACCTAAGTCAGCATTTCCTACAGAGGCAAAAAGGCTTTGTGTTGGACACAGCCAAGATGTCTTGAAGCCATCTCCAAGTGGCTTTTCCTTTCAGGAATGGACATTAGCACCTGCTCATTGACACCAATATTTTACCTCAAAAAGTCTCTGTTGGTTGGAGATGATGGGTGGGGACTGTCTGCAGCATCCTACAGACCAACCCTGTTATGGGCTGCTCCTCCACCAAGAGGTCTTTGCACCTCTGACAAGTCCACAAAGATGGGTCAAATCCCACTTCTTTCTTACCATGAGATCTTGGAAACAAAGATCTATAGTTCTTCTTGAAATTCACAAACCTCTCCAATGATGATGCTAAATTGATGCAATATAAAATGCAAATACACAAACAGCACCAAAGCACGTGGACAATTTGGGGATGAAGACCACGGCTTAGGGCAAGCCTCAATGAGCTTCTCAAACTGTGCAAATTCAAATAAAAAATGTTTACGGAGTCTTTCAAAATGGTCTTGCAGGAACGGTCTCCCACAGCACTCCCAGTTATCCCAGCAAAATGGGATTGGCTCTACCATTTTATCTCCAAAAGATGGCCCAAAAGATGATTATGAATCACTTCCTCACAGCCTTTTCGAGTCAGAGTCAGGCGAAGGGGTTAAACCCCTTGGCTAAGTCTTCATTTGCAGCCGCTAATACCACAGCATATTATAGTTTAATCTGTCCTGATCCTGGTTTAATGCAAGATTCACCGAGGCTGGAGCGGAGAGTGGCGAGGGGGGGAAATCATTTCATAATTCCAGGAGCCCCGCCGGAGCTTAGCCAAGGGATATGAAAGGCAAATTCCAGGCGGAAGGTTGAGTTATTGGGAATTACGGAGCCGTGGCACCGCAGCAGGTGCCTGCTGCCATTTCCACAGCCCCTCCATCAATTAGGAGCAGAGGCAGGGAATTACCCCAAGGATGGGGGTTTGGGGAGGGGAGAAGGGGATCCCAAGCCCCTGAGCAATTTGTAGCCCCTTTTCTTTCGGGGGTTGCATTGACCAAGGGGGATTAGGGCCGTGCCAGCATCACCCCGTGCTCCTCAGTGTTGATAATGGGGCAGTGATGCTCTGGGCCCCCAGGAAGGTTTTGGGGCTGGCAGGGAGAAGGAGGGGGAGGCACACGGCTGAGGGGAGAATGGTTTGCTTTTCAGCTGAAAACAAAACACAATAAAAAATTTAAAATTTGAGGTAAAATAAAAAAAGCCCGAAGTAGAATCCAATTTGATCAAATCCATCGATAAATAAAATTAAACAAAATGATGAAATAAGCAAAACCACAAAACAAAATAAAATAACATTAAATAGCACATTAAACAAAAAAATGAAATATCAACATTTAAAAAAATATATATCTAAAAAAAAAAACAGAACAAAAAACAAACACAAGGGGGAATCAGGGGGCCAAGACCCCCAGGGAAGGGTTAAAGGACAGCACTGAGAGCACTCTCGGAGTGCTCAGTGCTGAAATTTGGGGTTTTGCCATGAGCTTTACGCTGAATTGTTGTGGAATTTGAGTATTTTTATTCATTTTTGCACAGGAAAAAACCCATCCTAAACCGGCATTTTCTCCATTTCCAGCCTTTCTGTGGCCACACCGTGGCAGGTGGAGGTTGTGGCATAAAAATTGAGAGCTGGAACCCCTTTTTGCTGTGAAATTTGCAGGGATGGAATAGATGGATATCCAGGATGCACAGGGAAATCAGGAGGATTTTGTGGGTGTTAGGGAGATGAAAAACCACCCCTAGAGCACAAAGGAGAGTTTTGGGGTAGAAAAATCTGCTTTTGCTGATTATGGTCTTGCAAAAAAAACCAAACAAAAAAAACCTGGTTTGTTTAGTTGGGTTTTTTTTTCTTTGCCAGGGAATCCTCCAAATGAAAGGGCTGAACCAGCCCTGACATTTTCCTGCAGGAGAGAGGTCGTTTGCAGCCACTAATAAAAAGGATTCGACACGGGCTAATAAAGAGGAATGAATTCCTCTAATGGCCTAATTTCCCACCTTCAGCCAGGCTCGAGCCAGCAGCACAGCAGGCACATCACAACAGGAATTTTATTTTTTTTTGCACCCTCTTTTTCCTCTAAAAAAAAAAAAAACCCCACAAACAACCCAAAACAAAATCAAAGAACCAACCAAAAAAAAAAAAACCACACAAAAAAGCCCCCCACCAAACTTAATGCAAAGAAATCCAGCCATTTCCCACTTGGAAAAATCCAATTTGTGGTGCTCGGGTGCTTTAAGCATCATTTCCCTTCAGGAGCATCATCTTTTTCTGGTCCAAAATCCATTGGGAAGCCCCAGCCTCGCTGTTGCACAAAGTCAAGAAAACATTTTAGCTGGGACAAAATTGCAGCTGAGAAATGCCCCTGCTGGAGCAGTCCCTGCCAAGCTGCTCCCACACCAAGAAGGGTGGTGAATAATTTTTTTTTTCTCCCCTTTTAAAATTTTTTCCCCTTTTTTCTATTTTTTTAACGGGTGATAAACCTCCTGCTAGGGCATAAAACCCAGCAGGGTGAGTTGTCCGTCAGTTTTTTTATATTTCCCATCACATTTTACCAGCAATTTCCCTCCCGCTCGATTGAGCGACGCTCGCGGCCGACACCTTCTGCCTCGGTGCAATTATTGAAAATTAACAAAAATCCATCGTTTTGGGAGGAGGGAAATGGACCTAGGAGGGCTAGGGAGAATCCTGGTGTGCATTTGATACCTATTGACATATACACACCACTGGATAGGGGATATTCAGCACAAAAAAAAAGGGTAATCTTCTATAAATATATAATATATCAAATAAATATATAGTAGTTTTTATTTGTTTTATATAAAAATAGATTTGTGGGGTTGTTTTGGCTACTACCCAAAAATAAGCATCCAGGTTTGGGCAGTAAGTGCACACATGGCACAAGACAACAAATTTCCCCTCGCTTTTCCAGGGGAAATAACTCCCATAAGGTGTTTTTTGCATGTTTTTGACCTTCCAATTAAGGCTGTGAAAACTCCAAGGGTGGGGTTGGTTTTTTTCCCCTTTATCCCACAAATGCTGCAGAGCTCCTCATGGAAGGGAGAAAAGAAGGTGTTTTTGTCCTCAAATGGCTTCTTTTGCTTTGAGGAAATGATTTCCATCACTGGGAGACCTGCAGCAAATAATCCTTTGTGTTTTCCTGGGAAAGAGTGACTTTATTCCATTCTTTCCTCCACACTTTCAGACCTTTCAGCCTTGGAATATTTGACTATTTGGAGGATAAATATTTTAATTCCTTCAAGTCCGAGCTGCAATTTTTTGGTTCACAAGTCCCCACAGCCCTGGTCATTGATAGGTTCATCCTAAACCTTAAACTTTAATTCTAATTCTATCAGAATATTGTTACTCTTACATCATTGCTATATGTTCTAATATTGTCAATTATGTCATATCATTTGTATAATTAGGTACTACTTATATAATTATACTATTTACATAATTAGAATATTACTTACAGTAGTGATACAATAACATTACTGCATATATTAAAATATAATATATTATTACGCCCAAATTGACAGAAAAGGGATTGGAGAGGCCACCCATCCCTTGGCCATCACTGCCCACATCATGCAGAGATGCAGGAAGTTCACGTTTTGGGTTAAGGTGTGACTTCACTCCTTGTTCAGCCCCAGATCCCATGGCTTTGCCCCAAAAAAAGATTAATTTGGGGGGTTTTTTGAGGGTGAATATTTTGATGCTGCAACACCAAGTCCACGAAGGAGCTTGATGCCTGAGGGATTTTTTCTGCTTTTTCTCTGAATATTTCTTTCACTGTTCCCTATATTCACAAGGATCAGCATGCACACTTGTGATGCTTTAGGTGATAGCTCAGCCCGGTTTCATGGTGTTTATGGGGCCGGGAGACCAAACACCCCTGAAACCACAGAGAGTTAGAGACCAAACACTCTGTTTGCATGGGCCCTCAAGGTCTCCTAGTAGGACAGATTTTGTAAACTAGAAGTGAGCCCACCCAGGCCCCTTCTTGGGCCCTCCTGGTAGATCTGCTAATGAGTAGAGTCTTTAATTGTACCCTCGATTGGGGGACGGGGCTTTGGCGCCGCGTTCTACCTGGACGGCAGAAGCCATGGGATGGGATCCTATTAAAATCCCGAGGGAAACGACCCCAACCCCTGACCCTGTCTGAGCCTTTATTTCCTAAGACCAGAGAAAGGCATCAAGCTCCATCACCACACATCATAATCAATGGTTATTATTGCTAAAAAGGAGCTAATTGCTAATTCCCCCCTTCCCGTGGTTAATTAATGCATTAGGAGAACAGCAGATTAATAATGCACAATAACAGCGAATGCATCAACGAACCGACGTGGCAACCGATGCATTAATTAATGCATCGCCGAATCGATGCAATAACCCTGCATTACAACACAAAGCCATTAATTAAAAGGCATTAATGAATGCAATTATCCTGCCTCACCTGTAGACAGCCCTCTTGTCAGCCTCCAGCTGCGCCTGGGGGTCGCCGCCCGCCGCCGGCACCGGCGCGTTGGCAGCCGCCGCCGGCGTGGTGAGATGCACGGGCTGGGCTTTGCTGGGCTGCTGGGCTGTGGCTGTCATCTGGGGAGGGCAGGGGATGAAGGAGAGAGGGGAAAAAATAAAATTAAATGGAATTAAATTAAAACGGAGTTTGTTGTGTTTTTCCGCCGGGTTTTACGGCGTTCCGCGCGGGATTTTGGGAGTTCGGGACGCGGCGCTCTGTGCAGGTAAAAGATTTTGTGTGCCTGGAAAGAGAAGGTTTGGGGTTTTACCACATTTTTTCCCCACTTTTCATCAGTGGAAAATACAGAAAAAAAGTCTCACCACCTTTATCCTTTATTGTGTAATTTGGGAAGGGATCTTTATAATTTGGGAAGGGATGTTTCACAGAAGCCCCAGATTAAATCAGCTGCAAGGCCGCGGTTTGCCAAGAGCTCTTTCAAAGCAGGTATTACTGTCTAGACACAGTCATTTTCCATTTTATCCCCAAGTTAGGAGAGCCTCTTCCAGCTCGCCAAGCCCAGCGATGACTCACCTCAGAGGTGTGAGAAAACAGCCAAAAAAATTCAAACTTTTTCACGCCCATGCCCAAATCACCCAACTTTAGCCCCGATGCTGCCGACACCACGGGAATGTGGTGTGCAATAAATCACCCTGGCAGTAAATATTGTGTTTATTTTTTAAATGGCAGTGATTTTAGGTAAATATGAATCTTTAAGATGTGCCTGTGCCATTGATCCTGCAAATCTCTGAGTATCCTTCCAGCATCACCCAGAAGTGCCACCCCTTGGAACAGGGTAGCACCTCTTTAGGGGCAGTTTTCAATTAAAACTATTAAATCCTTTAAAAAAAAACCTGAATTACTCGCTCTCAGGGCAGTTTAGGGGCAGTTTTCACTTAAAATTATCAAATCCTTTAAAAAAACCCTGAATTACTTGCTCTAAGGTTTCAGACAGGTCCAACGTGGGCATTGAGTTATCGCCACAAGACTCCATTAAAAAAAAATTCAGGGAGAATTTGAAACAATCGGGGTTCAAATGCATCAGCAGCACCCCAAATCCAGTGGTTTCAGCCTCAAATCTCAGTGGAAAATATTTGAAAGTGGTTGGTGTGGCTGCTTCTCTGTCGAAATTTGTACAAAAATGAGTATTTGCCTATTTTTACCGGTAAATGTTCACTCCTCCCTCGAGGCACGGAGCAAAAGGAAGCTCTGGCTCCTGCTAAATATTATATATATATTATTTGTTTATTTATTTATTTGTCTAGTACACTTATTTCTGTGTCTATATACAATTATATCTTATCTATACTTATATAATGTTTCTTCCTGTCTGGGTTTTGATATAAATAATAGATATATTATTATTTATTATATTACAAAAGATATATTATATATACTTGTCTGATACACTCCTATACTTATTTCATGTTTTTGTATAGAAATGGGCTTTTATGTATTTTTTATTTGCCTAATATGCCTAATTTATTGGATTGTTAATATACAAAATTGTTCATAAACACAAATCACGTCATTAATTAATGTCAATGTATATCTATTTATACACAAATATTTAAAACTTTGTAAACCCAAGCTGCACCAAAACCATGCCACCTTTTGCTGTTAAAATGTTTGCCTTTAATATCTCCTGCCTGACCTTTTGCTGTCGTTTTTTTTCCCACTTTTTTTCTTTTTTTTCCCTTTTCAATCTCCTTTATTGTTCATAACTCCAAAGTTGGGCTCCAGCACCTGCAAACTCACTTGGCTCTATTTAATTTCCAACTCTCCCAACAGGTTCCATTTCTGTCCCTCTCCCTTTCCCTGGTGGGAGAGAAATGAGTGAAGTTTGGGTTTCACTTCCCCTTCTGATCCCAGCAGTTCGGATTTCTCCTTTTTCTTCCCCCTTTTCCCATTTAAAACCAAAATGGAGCAGATTTTGGGATGCTCCAGCCACGTCACTCAATATCTCCTCATCCTCTTTCCCTTCTCCCTCTTTTTCCTCCCTATTATCTCCGTGGAAAATTACACTTTTGCAGGGAAAAATGCCTTTTCCCCCCTTTTTTTCCCCCCTCATCACACTTATTTACCAGGATTCCAAAGCCCTTTTTGCATCCTGCCAAGTTGACAATTTCCAGCCAAGTCTGCAACTAATTGAGCTATTACCCAAAAAAAAAAGCCTCCTTTGGGGCTGCTCCGAAGCCATTACCTCACCTTGGACTAAAGAAAAGAACAAAAAATAAGCAAAAATAATTCCAAGCCCATGGAAAAAGAGGTGAGAAGATGTTGGGATGGGGGGGGATTTGCAGCTGAATAGGGAAGAAGGCAAAAAACAGAGCCAAAAATGGCATTTTGGGGAAGCAGGTGGGGATAGGAAAGGAGGGAAAAGGCAGCAAATTCCTGGTAGAGGGGAAAATGGGGAAATAGGGGGGAATATTTGGGTGTAAAAGTTGTAATATTGATAAAAAATGCAGTAGGGGGAAATATTTTTGTACAAACGTTGTAGATGTTGATAAAAAACACAGGTGGGTTTTGGTTTGGGTTTTTTTTCCCCTGGAAAATTGCCAAAAATAGTTGCAGGAGGGGGAGAAAAGGTAAACAAAAAAGGAAAATAAAAAGTACAAAAAGTTAAGTTTAAAAAGCAGCAAAAAAGAAAAAATTATAATGATGACAATAATTATGTGAACTGTTAAAAATTTGTTAAAATGCATTTCAAATGTGTTCGAAATGTGTTTACAAATAAATTGGAAAAGTAGGGTTTTCAAATGTCATAAATATATTCAAAGATGTGAACATTAAAAAACGTTTTATCAATGTGTTAAAAATTTATTTAAAATGTAGAAAAATGTAAAAAGATGTTTGCAATTATGCAAAAAAACGAAGATGCTTTAAAATGTAGAAAATACATTAAAAGATGTCAAAATGTTGAAAAAAATATTAAATTATGGTCAAAAGGTCCTTAAAATACATTTTAAATGTAGGACATGCAAAAAATGACAAAAGGCTTTAAAGATGAAAGAAAAAAAAAACTGTAAAAAGGAAAGTAACAATAAAATTTAAAAATAGTAAATAAAGAGTAAAAAACCATTTAAATTCCCTGTGTCTTTGCAAGGCTCGTGAATAAAGATATTTTTGAGGTTCTGTTTGCTTGATGCTGCTTGGGTTGTGTATGATATTTCTGGGCTTGGAAATTACAGATTTCTGGGGTTCAAGGATTCTATTCCTGGGTTTGGGTATTGCAAATTTTTGGGCTTCAGGGATGATATCTTGGAGTTTGGGTATTACATTTCTGGGGTTCAGGTATTACAAATCTCAAGTTCAGGGATGACATTTTTGGGTTTGGGTATTACAAATTTCTGGCTTTGGGTATCAGATTTCTGGGGTTCAGGGATGATATTCCTGGGCATAGAAATTACAAATTTCTGAAGTTAAGGGATGATATTTCTGGGACTGGTATCACAAATTTCTGGGTTTGGGTATCACAAATTTTTGGGGTTTAGGTACGATGTTTTTGGGTTTGGATATTACAAATTGTTGGGTTTGGGTATTACAAATTCCTGGTGTTCAGGTGTGATGTCTTTGGGTTTGGGTATTACATTCCTGGGGTTCAGATATGACAATTTTGGGTTTGGGTATTCCAGATTTCTGGGGTTGGATATTACAAATTTCTGGGGTTCAGGGATTCTATTCCTGGGTTTGGGTATCCCAAATTTTTGGGGTTCGGGGATGATATCTTGGACTTTGGGTATTACATTTCTGGGGTTCAGGTATTACAAATCTCAAGTTCAGGGATGATAATTCTGGGTTTGGGTTTTACAAATTTCTGGGGTTTGGGTGTGATGGTTTTGGGTTTGGATATCACAAATTGCTGGGTTTGGGTATCACAAATTTCTGAAGTTCAGGGATGATATTTCTGGGATTGGAAATTCAAAATTTCGGAAGTTCAGGAATGATATTTCTGAATTTGGGTATCCCAAATTTCTGGGGTTCTGGTGTGATGGTTTTGGGTTTGGATATTATGTTTCTGGGGCTCAGATATGATAATTTTGGGTTTGGGTATTCCAAATTTCTGCATTTGGGTATGGCAAATTTTTGGGCTTCAGGGATGAAATTTCTGGGTTTGGGTATTACATTTGTGGGGTTCAGGGATGATAATTCAGAGCCTGGGTATCACAAATTTCTGGGGCTCAGGGATTATATCTTTGGGTTTGGGTATTACATTTCTGGGGTTCAGGTATTACAAATTTTTGGGGTTCAGGGATGACAATTTTGGGTTTGGGTATTACAAATTTCTGGCTTTGGGTATCAGATTTCTGGGGTTCAGGGATGATATTCCTGGGCATAGAAATTACAAATTTCTGAAGTTAAGGGATGATATTTCTGGGACTGGTATCACAAATTTCTGGGTTTGGGTATCACAAATTTTTGGGGTTCAGGTACGATGTTTTTGGGTTTGGATATTACAAATTGTTGAGTTTGGGTATTACAAATTCCTGGGTTTGGGTATCACAAATTCCTGGTGTTCAGGTGTGATGTCTTTGGGTTTGGGTATTACATTCCTGGGGTTCAGATATGACAATTTTGGGTTTGGGTATTCCAGATTTCTGGGTTTAGGTATCATAAATTTCTGGGCTCCAGGGATGATGTTCCTGGGTTTGGTTATTACACATTTTTGCGTTTGGGTATCAAAACTTTCTGGGGTTAAGGGATGATAATTCTGGGTTTGGGTATCTCAGATTTCTGGGATTTGGATATGATAGTTTTGGGATTGGATATCACAAACTGTTGGGTTTGGGTATCACAAATTTCTGGGGTTCATGGGTGAAATTTCTGGGGTTCAGGTATTACACATTTTTGGGGTTCAGGTATTACACATTTTTGGGGTTCAAGTATGATGGCTTTGGGTTTGGATATTACAAATTTCTGAAGTTCAGGGATGATATTTCTGGGATTGGGTACCACAAATTTCTGGGTTTGGGTATCACCAGTTTTTGGGGTTCAGGTATGACGTTTTTGGGTTTGGATATTACAGACTGCTGGGTTTGGGTATCAAATTTCTGGCATTCAGGGATGATATTTCTGGGTTCTGATATTACAAATTTCTGGGGCTCAGGTATGATATCTTTGGGTTTGGGTTCTGGGGTTCAGATGTGATAATTCCAGGTTTGGGTGTCACAAATTTCTGGGCTTCAGGGATGATATTTCTGTGGTTGGGTACTACACATTTTTGGGGTTGGGTATTGCATTTCTGGGCTTCAGGGATGACATTTCTTTGTTATTTCCTCTGCTCCTGGGCTCAGGTGGGGCTCCCTGAAGGTTTAAATGCCACAATCCCACATTTTCAGATTTTATTTGAAGACTGTGGCCAAAGACATCAAGCCCAGAGAGCAAATCCCCTAAATCATCATTTACCCTCCTCCTCAGTGGGAAATTCCTCCACTGCCATCACATGTGCTGAAAACAGATGCTCTGAGCCCAAAAACCTGCTGAGGACACCAGGAAATGAAGGCTTTTGTGGCTTCTACTGAAAAATCACAACCTCCACCCAATTTTTAACCTGAGACTTTTTAAAAAATATTTTTGCAATTAAAAAGGTGGAATTATGTTCATAATTTTTTGTTTTTGTCTCTGTTATAACCACCTAAAAGCCCATTTTAGGGAGAGGAGGGGAGGAGGAAAGATACTTTTATCACTTTCTGTGTTGAAAATTATGAGAAATCAACTTCATCATCCAATTTTTAATCTTTTTTTTCAAAATATATTTATAGAGTAAGTTCTCTTTCTTTCAATCTTTCTTTTTCTTTTTCTTTCTTTCTCTCTCTCTCTTTCTCTTTCTTTCTTTCTTTCTTTTTCTTTCTTTCTTTCTTTCTTTCTTTTTCTCATTTTTGTCCCTGTTGTAACCACTTGGGGGGGGAGGGGGAAGATGCTTTTTATCATTTTCTGTGCTGAAATTTATGAAAAATTAACCCAATTTTTAATAACACTTCTTCTTAACTATATTTTTAGAATAAGCAAATAAATAAATCTCCCTTCCTCCCTTTTTTTGTCCCTGTTGTGACCACCTAAGAACCAATTTTTGGTAGGGCAAAGCTGCTTCCACCTCGCTTTTGGGACTAAAAATACCTATTTTTAAAACAACCTCTTTTTGCCAATGAAATGGCTGAAAGCTCTTCCTCAGTTTTTTTGTTTTCTTTCATTATGGAAAACTGATTTTAATGCAGACTCTTTAATTTTCAACAGGTAGAGCACTCAAGGAGTGCTTGGTGGAAAAGATGCTCCACGTTCCACTCCTTTAACAGATTCCACTGATTAATGAAGCATTTTTTTTCTTCCAAAAGGCAGCTTTTCCCCATCCTTTCTGCTTTGTTTTTGCCTGTTTCTGACAGGGAGGGTGACAGCTTGCACATCCTCTGCTGGAAAACATCAATGCAAAGCTCCCCAAATCCCCTTTTTTAACACTCTTCTCCCCAAAGTGGTTCCTGTGATGAGGAGGAGCTCACTGTAGCTCTGATAATCAATAATTTTTTTATTTATCACCAATCCTCCCCATTTCTTCCCCACCTTTGGGGGCAACAAATTTGTGTAATTTGCTTTCCCAATCCCTAGAAATCCCAAATTTTCAGGTGAAAAGTTCACAGCAGTCGCAGACGAGTCAAAGAAAATCAATTCTTGGCCGCAGCTTTCCCTCCAAAGCCACTAAACAGGAAAAGAAACGCTTGAGCAACCCCCTTGATAAGGTAAAAAAAGGAAGGATTTGGTCAGCAATGCTCCTGAGGGTCCCCAAAATTAAAAGAGGGGGCAGAGAAGGGACAGGGAGGGAGAAGGGAGAGGGGACGTGTCCAGAGGATGCTGCAGGGAAATGTCGGCTATTTTAAAAGCCCCTTAAATTGCCCATTAGGAGTCAATGGGAGCCGTGGCTCCCCTGCTGGGTAAGCGAGAAAAGGAGAAAAAAATTTGGGAAAAAAAAAAAGCCCTACTGGAGGCAGAGCAGCGGAGCGAGTAAATGATGACACAGAAGTTGGAGGAGCCATAAAAACCCCACCGAGGCCTCGTTTGGGAGAAGTGACCTTTTCCCACCGAAGGAAATGAGGAGAAAGGAGACACGGGTGGCTTCAAGGAGGGGGTGTAAAAGTCAATTTATTTATTTTAGCTTGCTGAGGACTGGCTTGGGGCTTTGGGTTTTGGGGGGTTTTTTTGGGGGGGGGGTTTATTTTGGGGGGGGGTGGTTTTGGGGATTTTTCTTGGTGGTTTTCTTTGTTGGAAGGGGAGATTTTTCGGCTTTTGCAAATGGGGAAAAACTCGAAATCTTCCATATGAGCAAAAAAAAAAAAAGCTGCTTTGAACGTGGAGCTGGCTCAGTGCACAATACAGATCACCCCTGTTCAGTCATTGTAGCTGGGAAAGTGGAAATCTGATATAAATTTACCCCTAAAAAATCTCAGGATGGGCTTCAAGGTGCAGGAGCAGCTCTGAAATCCACCCTCAACTCCCAGGTCCAGCCCACTGGGGTGCTCCAGAAGAGTTTCTCCTGGACAAACTCCTCTCCTTAAAATAACTTTACTCCATAATGATGCTTGGAAAAGTTATTTGTCCGCTCAGAGCACCATTGGAGATGAAATCTTTTCTCTCCCCTGCCACAGGTTATTAAAAGATGCCACTGAAATAAATCAAAAGCCACTCCTATGACTAAAACTGTCCTGGTTTAGTCAAATGTTTCATCTTTCCAGTTAATTAACCTGCTGGTTGCCATCATGCCACCGTGTCAGCTTTCCAAGAAGACCCAAAGACCCCAAAATAAGACAAAAAGGGGGAGAAAAATGTAGTTTCACCCAAAATCTTTCTATTTTAGAGACTGACAGGAGGGGTTTTAATTCTGCCAGTCTCTGAGATGAATGGCCTGGGTTGAAATGTCTTGTAATGATCATTATTTAGGAAATGAAGGCAATTAATGCAGGAGTTGGGGTGCTGAGGGGTCTGGAGGACACTCACCTGTGGGGTGTCCTGGTAGGGAGGAGGAGGCACTGTCTGGGTGGCCATCATTGTCAGAGCTGGTGCTGGGGAGACATGGTGCATCCTGCTTGGGACTCACATCGAGAACCTGGGATGGAGAGGGAGCTGCTGGGTTACCAGGGACCACAGAGTCACAGAGTCACAGAATCAGAATCACAGAATCAGTCACAGAATCACAGAGCCACAGAGTCACAGAGTCACAGAATCACAGAGTCACAGAGTCACAGAATCAGAATCACAGAATCACAGAATCACAGAGTCACAGGATCACAGAGTCACAGAGTCACAGAATCAGAATCAGAATCACAGAATCACAGTCACAGAATCACAGAATCACAGAATCAAAGAGTCACAGAGTAACAGAGTCACAGGATCACAGAGTCACAGAGTCACAGAGTCACAGAGTCACAGAATCACCACATTGGAAGAGACCTTTAAGATCACTGAGTCCAGCCCATGCCCCAACACCTCCACTAAACCCTGGCACCGAGTGCCACATCCAATCTTTTTTAAAACACATCCAGGGATGGTGACTCCAGCACCTCCCCGGGCAGATGATTCCCGTATTCTACCACTCTTTCCATAAAAAGCTTTTTCCTAACATCCAGCCTAATTTTCCCCTGGCACAGCTCAAGGCTGTGTCCTCTCATTCTGTTGGTTGTTGTCTGGAGAAAGAGACCAACCCTCACCTGGCTGCAGCCACCCTGCAGGGAGCTGTAGAGAGCGATGAGGTCACCTCTGAGCCTCCTTTTCTCCAGGCTCAACAGCCCCAGCTCCCTCAGCTGTTCCTCACAGGGTTTGTGTTCCAAGCCCCTCACCAGCCTTGTTGCCTTCTCTGGATGCATTCAAGTATCCAAAACTGAGGGCCCAGAACTGGACACAGCACTCAAGGTGCAGCCTGGGGATCTCTCCCCCTCAGAAGAATCCCCCAGAAAGGGATGGGGGAAAAAAAAGACAGAAAGGAGAGGTGCCATTCCTCACACAAGCACAGCACTCTGCCACACAGCCCCTGGAGGAAACTCAGGATGATTTGATGACCTTTATCATGATTTCATGATTTTTTGAGATTTGTGATTTTGGATAAGGAATGCATCAGGGGTGAAGAGAGCAGGGAGACCTTCACTGGAGAGCAGCCAGGCAAAGGGAGACCCCTTGGACATGATGTTGTGAAACTCATTATATTTTCTCCCCTGTGAACCCTGGTGCACCCAGGGCATTTTCTTTCCACCCCCCATGCCTAACCACAGTGTCTAAATGGGGATTTCCATCCCCTTTCCAGTTATTCCTCTTTTCTGGAAGCAGAAGGACAAATCATAAATGCAAAACTTGCCATTTTCCTAAATTACACAGAAACCCTCCCAAAATGATGTGGCTCTTTGCCTTTGGCCACCACGGAGCCACATCCTCGTGCTCAGTCCAGGAGGGACATTGAGAATCCAACGTGGAGATTCACCAACATATTTATTATATTTATTTATTAATATATTGAACATATTCCTAAGCTGTGCTGTCCAACCCAGCTGACTCCTGTGCTGAGGTCACTGAGCCCATGGTGATTGAATGCACCAGGGAGCAAACCTGGATTCTGCACACCCCATAAACTGAGCAGACAGTCCTCATGCTGCCCTCAACCTCCCTGGAAGTTGCTGCTTTCTGAAAATGCATCTATCTGGCAGGAAAACAGACTAATTCTTTTGTAGCTTCAGGTCCAAAGGAGATGGAGAAAAAAGAGGGGCATAAATCTGTGGTGGAGCACTTGGCTGGGAAAAGTCCCCAGTGATGGACCTGGTGGAAGATGTGAGCCAAAAGCAATTCTTGGCCCTGAAAATACCTCCTCTATCACTGTTTCACTGCAGCTGCGTGGTTGCTTTAGAAGAAAAACCAAAAATCTTGGCTAAATTATTAAAAAAAAAAACTCTATCCTGGCCTCTCTGTGGCTCAGAGCTCTGTTTTGGGCCAGCTCACAAAGTCACCCAGCAAATCCTCCTGGCTCCTCCAAAAGTGCCTTTATTCTTGCACTGCCTCCTTCTTGTAAGAGATGACATCTCCAAGGGATCTCCCTGTTGTGATGCCCATCAATGCACTGACTTTCCCTCTGGCTTCCCACCTGGAGAAGAGCCATGGCACCACCCCAGGAAGAAATGCAGAAAGTCCTGTAAAATCTCCTGATCTTGTGAGGGAATATAACCCAAACACAGCGTCAGCAACGCCTTCACCATGAGATGGTGACAGGCAGGGAGGTGCAAGGAAGAGGAACAGAGGCACTGATGAGCTCAGCCAAAACTCAGACACATTTGGGAAACTTTCTGGAAAATGTACAAAGTCCTCTCCTCGAGGTCCATGGTTGTTTGGGGGTTGAGGTGCAATATTCTGATCTTCTCAAGGCTTCAGGCTTTGCCAGGCACTGAGCTCACAAATGCACCATTATCCAAATGGAAAGCCAAGTGTGCATGCACAGGATGAGCACCAACAACTCTTATTTATTTTGCATGAATAAATGAGGTTATTCTTTTTTATACTTTGCACAAATGTGGATACCCCATGAATGGAGTAGTAAGAAATCACACCCAAAACCCTGTGCATTGTGAAGGTAGATCAGGGTTCTTGCATGACACAGAGCTCTAGCAGCGAGGATATTGCATTTATGGGATTAAAATGATGCTTTTCATCTTTTTCCTCCCAACAGCAAAATAGCAGGAGGCAAAATTATCTGCTCCTGAGTGAACTCACAGCTTAAAATCTTTGATGTCCAATGTCAAAACTCAGCTCGCAGCTGCAGGCACACAAATATCTGTGTCCTCAGGGGGTAACACCGGGGGAAAAACCTCCCCACCAGAAACAGCAGCTGGGGAAAAGCAGAATTTAGCACTGTGACAGTCTGGACATCTGGGTGGGAAGCTAAAAAAAAAAAAAAAAGACATTGCTATTTTGGGAAAAATACCCTGCTTGGCATCTATTGTTCCTGCCAGGAGCAATCCTACAACCAGCACGTGGCCATTTACGGAGGGGTGGGAGCTTTTTGGGTGAGTCTATTCCCAGAAGGTGGCAGCCCAGAGCCCAATTTAATTGCTGGATAATATCTGAGCTGCTCAAATCAAGCCGTTCATCGAGGTTTATGGGTGTTGATTGGTTTGGAGTACAGGACTCACAGCCAAACGTGGGGAGAAAGGAAAAAAAAAAGAGGATAAAAGTGGGAGACAGCTGTTGCCAATAGCAGGATATTTATCTTGGAGGAAACAAATGCACTCAGGCACTGCAAATATCCAGGAAAGAGTCTGGTGCCCACAGGAAAAGCTGGACAGGTGTTTCACATGGGAGCCACCAGCCATGAATCTCAGGATAACAGTGCAGGGCTGGGAGCCCCATGGATTTATCAGAGAAGGGTTGAAAGTTGCCATTATGTGCATTAACCCTTTCTTATTAACCCCCTCTCTTCTCTTTCTTTCCCCCACTTCCTAAATTAACCTGTGTGAGCTCCTGACTACGGGCATGCAGGTGTCAGGAGGAGCAGAGCATCACCAAACCCCTGCCAGCTCCTCCCAGCCCACCCCAAGGAAACGCTCAAACCTTGGGTGAAGAGTGAATTCTGGGGATCTGGAGATCAAGGAGGGCAGGAATTGCAGCCAGCTCCTGGGGGATTTGTACAGAAGAAAGAAATGGTGAGCAGTAAAACCCATAAAGGCTCTTTCATTTCCGGGAGCAGCAGTACTTCACATTTTGGCAGCGACTTGAGATCAAAGTATCCTAAATTTCCTTATGAAATAAAATTATTTCAGCTATCACTGAAATGTTGCCATTACATTGGAAATGTATTTCCTGAAGAGCTTGTGCCTATCTAAAAGACTCTCAGATTTATAGGCTGGGGTTTTTTTACCAGCAACACATTCCATCCTTTTGCAAGTAAAAATAATTAAAGACTAAGGTGAAAAGTTGGGGTTTTTTCCATGTCACTGATGCCTTAAAACACTTAAAAAACCAAAGTAGTGTCAGTCACCCACCACCCTCCAGGTGAATATGAGCTCCTTGATTAATAAAACAGCCACAAACCCATATTAGAATGGTTAGGGCTGGTTAGAATTCGGGCTGAATGAAAACAAAGACTTAAAAAAAATTTTTAAAAAATTAAACATTCCTTTTATGGACTCTACATCACCATTTTCAAAGAAAAATATTGATATTCAATCTGTAAAGCACAACTCTTGTTTCTGAACCAAGGGGAAAATGGGGATCACTTTTCCTAGCTCACTGAGAAGCTTCTGCCCCACAGCAAAATGTGCAATTGATAACGGAGGACTCAACACAAGAAATCAGCAAATCAACTTTCCAGGCATTTCTTCTTCCTCCACCCGAAGCATCAAAATTATTACAGACACTTGAGGATGTTTTTTTCCAGCACAGGAGGTCTTTTCCTGTGTTAAGGGAAGCTTGCCTCCTCTAAGGGGGATTTTTTGGAAGAGGGGACGCTGTGAGGTCGGCGGTGACGCCGTGTCAGCCGCGCTCTCTCCACTGCAGGCTGAGTTTTTCATGTCACAGTCTTCACAGAGGCTCGTGCAGGCTGGAGTTTATGATATATGCACTCAGCTAAGGTAAAATGAAGAAATACAGCAGAGCAGGGAGGGAGAGGGTCCTCCAGAGGACCATAGATCTCACTCAGAGCAGCCAGGACAGGCTCGCTCGGGGCGGGTGATGCCAACTCTTGATTGGCCATAAAGAGAATTAAGAGTGACCCTCTCCTCTTGAATGTCTCGTTTCTACCCACAAATCTTCACCCTTTTTTGATTGTTTTTACCAAAATTCACACATTATCCTGAGAGATGAATACCAGGTTTTCTCACCACTGTTCCTTATGCCACCCTGAGCTTGTTAAAAATAAACCAAATGCTATTAAATGGTCAAAATCAGAAAACTATCCAGTTTTTCAAGACATTATCCATTCTTGGCCATTCCTCCATTTTCAAGGTTGCTTCCAAACAGGCTCATGTAACACCTCACCTGGGGAGCTCAGGAACATTTGTGCAAGAGATACCAAACAGTTTTAATTCTTTTTAATAATATATCATAGCCAAATTTCCTCAGTCCAATCCCAGGAGGTTTTCTTGCACTGGGAGCATCTTTTGCTCCTGGCCAAGGTGCTGGATTTACTAAATGCTGAACTTCCCAGCATCCTGTTATTAGTTATTCCCTGGTAAAAAAAGGAGAAATTTGGTGTCTGTTTCTGCTACCAGCATGGGTTAAAGCAGAGAGTGGTTTGCTATTTCTGTCGAATAAACCTGAGCAAATCCCTTTTCTATTTTTCTCCTAAAACAGCAGCTGGTCAATACAGAGGCACTGGGATAAAAGGGAGAGGGAAACACCGTGTTGGACAATGCCAAGAAAACTCTTGCCAAGCACTGGTTTGGAATGTCACTGGATGGGCCCCTGAGAACAGGAAAAGGAGCATCTATTTATTTAATATTCTCATCTAGGTATTTAATATTTTTATTTACTTGTTTCATATTTACACGTATTTATTTGTAATTTGTATTTATTTATTTACTATTTCCCAATCCCAACTTCAGCTCCACAGAAAGGATGGAGCTGCTTCAGTGGATTTCTGATGAGAACAACAATTACTGCTAAATATTTCCCCTCCTCTCCAAAGATACCCATCTCTGAAAGGCTCCAGGGATATCTCTGCAACATAAACATGAGAATAAAACCTGCAAGAGCCAGTCAGAGCTTTACTAGACAAGGTTAATGTACCTTGAACAGCAGCATTAAACAACTTTGCTCATTTTTTTAAGTGGAGAGCTGAGATACCTACGTACATTTTAAAGTGTTATTTTTATAGGGGAAGACCATTAAAGCACCTTCCAAAACAAACTGGCACAGGGAAACATCAAAGAAGCTTCTTCAAAGTAACCTGAGAATACTTGAATTTTGTGCAACCCAGCCCTCTGCCCAAGAAAAGTTCCCAAAAGAGCAAGTTGTGATTTTTTTTCAGCAAATCTAAAAGCTTTGAAGTGAAGCATAGCTGAGGAACCCCAAAAATGCAGAAACTTTCTCTTGCTGGGCATGAAATGTCCAGAAAAAATTCCTGGTTGCCTTGTGAAAAATAGGGAGCAGATGAATGCTCCAACAGTTCTCTGAGAACAACTGCTCTGACTAATTTATGTCCAAAGTCTTGCCCTATGCTTTCAAACCTTGGCCTGTGCTCTTCATCCTCCATCAGAACCTGCTAATTCCAGGAGTCAGGAATCACTGAGCACCCACATTTCCATCATGCAGACACCAAATCTCAAACCCACACTGGCAATGAGAAGGTCACAGGATCACAGAACAATCTGAGCTGGAAGGGATCCCCAGGAGTCCTCACATGCCTGAGAGCATTGCCCAAATGCTTCTTGAGCTCTGGCAGCCTTGGGGCTGTGACCACTGCCCTGGGGAGCCTGGTCAGTGCCCAGCACCCTCTGGGGGAAGAATCTTTCTCTAATATCAAACCTCAGCCTCCTCTGGCACAGCTTCAGGCCATTCCTTTGGGTCCTGTCACTGTCACCACAGAGCAGAGATCAGTGTGTGCCCTTCCTCTTCCCCTCACGAGGAAGTCATAGATTGCAATGAGTCTCCCCTCAGTCTCCTCCAAGATCAAGTGCCCTCAGCTGCTCCTCCTTGAGCTTCCCCTCAAAACCCTTCACGATCTTTGCTGCTCTCCTTTGGGTGCCCTTTAATAGTCTGATACTGTTTTCATTCTGTGGTGCCCAAAGCTGCCCACAGCACTGCAGGTGAGGCCAGCCCGGCTCAGAGCAGAGTGGGACAATCCCTTCCCTCACCCAGCCTGGACAGGGATGTCCCTCCTGGCTGCCAGGGCACTGCTGACTCAAATTCAACTTTCCATCGACCAGGACCCCCAAGTCCCTTTCTGCAGAGCTGCTTCCCAGGTTCTCATCCCTTTGTCTGTCTGTCCCTCCAGGGTTGCCCCATGCCAGGTGCAGAATCTGGCACTTTCCCTTGTTGAATTTCATGGTGATGGCCCAGCCTCTTATTTGCCAAGGTCTCCCTGCAGGGCCTCCCTGCCTTCGAGGGATTCAACAGCTCGTCCCAGTTTTGTATCATCTGTGAACTTGCTTAATGTCCCTTCCAGTGTGCAAGTCATTTACAGAGATGTTGAGGTGCAGAGGTGGAGGATGGAGCCCTGCAGAGCCCCACTGGTGACAGGCTGCAGGTCTGATGTCACCCATCCACTGTAACCCTTTGGGCCAGACCCGTGAGCCAGCTGCTCATCCACCACATAACACCAAAATCCAGCTGTGGGCTGGACATTGTGTCCAGAGGACACTGACAGACGCTATTGAAGGCTCCATCCCCAAGCTCCGTGCCAGGCTGAGAAGAGCTTCTCAGAGGACAAAAAAGGTGATGGCAAAAAATTTGATGAGTTTTGGAGACATGAGCTGGAAGAAGAAGTCTAAGTGTGGGTCTGAGGTGAACAAGATGATGGGAAACTGTAAGATTTGTGAATTTGTGACAAAACTTCTGTCCCAAGACCAAAGGCGACGTCAGCGCTGTTGTTTGAGGATGGGTAGCTGAGAAGAAACACACTCAAAAACTGTCTTGATCTGCAAAAATTTAACCATCACTCAAGTTTTTCCATTCCAAATTGACACCTGGAGTCCTCCACCAAAGTCCTGGTGTCAACCAGGACAGAGTGAATTTTTGACAGTAGCTGGGAGGGGGCTTGACCAGACCCTAATATTATTTGATACCATTTTATGTCATTGCCAGGGGCAGGGGAAAGGGACTCTCTCTCTTCTGAGAAGAAGGGAATTCATTCTCATGGAGCAAGCACAGAGCAGTGGGGTAATGCTGGTCCTGACCAGAGGGAGAGGTTTGAGTCAGGTCAAGCTCCAAACTCTCTTTTGTACACTTTTGTTATTTGTACTGCTGTTGTCACAAGTTCACTGCTGTTTCCAGTAAACTGTTCTTATCCCAGCCTCAGATCTTTGCCTTTTGTGCCTCCAATCTTTCCTCTTGGGGGGGAGGAGAAGAGGGGAAGCAAGTGAGCTGCATGAAGTTTTCAAGTCCTGGGGAAGGGGCACTAAATTGGGGAACACCATTATTAAACCACAACCAGTTTCTCTGCCAGTGCAAAACTCACAATGCCAGAGCAAGACCCACCTGCAACCTCAACATTGACCTGCACCAACAATTCTGGCCCAGATCCCACCACAAACCATTTCTGTAAACATTGCTGCAGCCCATGAACACCCCATAACCAATACTGCAATTCCCCATATTTTTAAATACAGTTTTAACTTTAATGCCTTGCTGGGGTGCTTGTTTTGCAACTCAAATCTCACAGGCTTTATGCAAATCTCCCCAAAACCTCCATGAGTAGCACCAGGGACACACAGACAGACACCTGCTTTTTGGTGGACTTGCTAAAAACAGCAGAGTGGACCCAACACAGGTGAGGTGTGAGTGGGAACATGCAAAGACTTCACACCCCATGGGAAAGTCAGGAAAACAGCAATACCACAGCACAGCGAATAAAATCCTCCCTTAAATCTGCCTCATTTCTCACTGTATCCTGCTGTCACACTTGGAAATTTTCCCCTTGAGAGGGGGAAAAACTCCCTCTGGAGCTGGCTGTTTTCCTCTTTCACACATGGCAGATAAATCAGAGTTCCTGACTCGCTGAGTTTTCACTTCACATCCCTCTCTTGCAGCTCCCTGGCTCCTCCCAGTTTTACCTTCCCCCTGAATTTCCTATGTAAAGTGTAAAATCCCCTATGAAAAATGACTCTGCCAACCAGAAAAAAAATAAGCTTTTCTTTGAGGCTTTCTGATATCTACAGAGAGTTGTCCCTATCCAAACCCTGAGCCAAGACACTAAAGATTGAGATGGAAGCAGCCTGGTTAATCACCACAATTGAAAAATCTTTCATTTGCCCATTTGAAAGCAATTTTTTGGCCATATTTCCAGCCTCAATGATAAAAGAGAAGTTTGGGATGTGATGTGGTGATTTATAGGGAGTTACAATGGCTTTCAAACTCCTTAATAAGGCTGTCTTCTCCATTTACTCCAAATGAAAGTAAATCTCAGCCTGGTCTGAACTCAACACAATGAGGAAATTTGGGTCTGAAAAGGACTGGAAAGTGTTCAAGGTGTGAGACAGATGCTGAATTTTTTTTCACACCTTTTTTTGCACAATGACAAAAGGCGTGGCCTGGCCTCAGAGGGGCATCTTGTGGTCAGCAGGGGCTTCAGAAGGAGGAAAGCTGAAATGGTTTTGTGCCTGGAAATTGGGGGGACCAACACACAGTGGAGAAAGCCAAGGGAGACCAGGTTGTTTCTTAGAAGCCTTCAGGTAATTTCTGTAATTAACTTAGAGATGCCAGCCCAGTGCTCCAGGAGGTGATGAAGTGAACACCCACCACCAGCACATCTTTAAAGGAATGGGTCTGGACCTTGCTGGCACAATTTGCTGAGCAGTTTGGGTTTGGTCTCCTTGCTGGAGCTACTTCCAGGCCAGGCTGTACTTGTGTCCTCCACAGACACAGCTCCTCCAAAGAGAACAGCCCAACACAAAGAGAACAACCCAACACACAAAGAGGACAACCCAACTCACACAAAGAGAACAACCCAACTCACACAAAGAGAACAACTCAACACACACAAAGAGAACAACCCAACACACACAAAGAGAACAACCCAACACACACAAAGGGAACAACCCAACACACACAGAGAACAACCCAACACACAAAGAGAACAACCCAACTCACACAAAGAGAACAACCCAACACACAAAGAGAACAACCCAACACACACAAAGAGAACAACCCAACACACACAAAGGGAACAACCCAACACACAAAGAGAACAACCCAACACACAAAGAGAACAACCCAACACACGCAAAGAGAACAACCCAACACACGCAAAGAGAACAACCCAACACACACAAAGAGAACAACCCAACACACACAAAGGTAACAACCCAACACACACAGAGAACAACCCAACACACAAAGAGAACAACCCAACTCACACAGAGAACAACCCAACACACACAAAGAGAACAACCCAACACATACAAAATCCAACACACACAAAGAGAACAACCCAACACACAAAGAGAACAACCCAACTCACACAAAACCAAACACACACAAAACCCAACACACACAAAACCCAACTCACACAAAGAGAACAACCCAACACACACAGAGAACAACTCAACACACACAAAACCCAACACACACAAGGAGAACAACCCAACTCACACAAAACACACGCCAGGGTACCGAGCCCTCTCATGCAAGTACTGCAGCTCACTTTGAAATACAGATTGGAAAGAGGGCATCAAAGCAGGGAGGATCCTCCCAAAAAAGTGGTTGCTGTGGTGACCCCAGTCCCCACCACACTCACCAGAAAAGTAATTTCAAAGTGAACCCAACCTTTTTATCAGAAAGGGGTAAGATCCGACTAAGGAGATTTTCATCACTTCCTTCCTTGTGTGTTTGGTTTTCTTTGGCTGAAGCGAGGTCACCAGCAAGAATCAGGGCTTAAAGCACAGCCTGGGGGAAATAATCCTCACCTTATTGGCTGCTTTTTATTAAAAAGGACTTTCAGAAGGGGCAAGACTCAAAAGGAAAGACCCAAAGAAAAGATGCTCTGCTGCACCATGGATCAAATGAAGGGTTTGTGTTTTTCCCTGAGAAGCCCCAACCCATAATATAACCAGTTCAAGAAGAAACCAGGCACTTCTGCAGAATATTTACACAAACTGAAGGTGTCACTCCCATTTTCAGTGACCAAAGACTTCTCTTTGCTCCTATAGGAGGGAAGTTGCAGCCAACAGGGTTTTATTTTCTGTGTCACCTGCCGGGTGCCCTGGTTTTGGCATGGATCAAGCACATTTGTCACTCTATCAAGCCCTAATTTTAGTGATCAGGGTTGACTAAAGGACTGTGAAACCCTTGGTTCCATGTATATCTTATTTTAAGCTCTGCATTTCATTTATTTTTAGTTGGTGACCATTTCTCTGCACCCTGCTGCTGGCTGTGCCAAAACTTTGCAGTGATTACAGCCCATATTTCAGAGTATTTTCACAAAAATATATCTGTGTTTTCCTCCAGGCTGCTTATGCCTTGTAGGGCTCTTAACAGTATGTTATCAACACTTGAGATTTAAAACAAGACTCCCTGCACAGACTGATTTCTTATAAAAAAAAAATAAAATGTGTAATTCTCCTCTGAAATGCTCCCTGCATTTCGGGAAGGGTTGATACAATTTAAATGCAACAGAAAACAGCAGAAATTCCTCCAAATGAAGCCACACCAAGGTCATAACTCACCACATCCTGCTCAATAATTGCACTTAATTGCACAATTAATACATATAATTGCTTAATTAATATAAAGCAAAGCAGCCTTACTGTTAGGGGGTGCTCAGGGAGCCACTGCCCTGGAAGTGTCCTCCCACTGCCCCGAAAACTGGGTAGGGATCACAACCTGGGAAAGCAAAAATGAAACATTTGAATATTGAGGGAAAATCATGGAATGAGGAAGTGAAATATCAAGCAAAGGATGAAGGTGAGCACTAGGAAAGGTATTCTGGCAGTGCCAGTGAAGCCATGGTGGGCAAGTCTGCTCTTAATGCATTTTTTCTGAAGGATGATGGGGAAAATAGGAGTAATCAAGGAAAACATAGGTGGGAATATCCCCTGGAGATGAAAGCAGGACTGATGTCTGAGCTAGACCAGGGTTTTTCCCCAGCAGGTTTGAACATCTCCAAAAAGGGACAAAAAATAAATCAGAATTTTAGAGGTCGAACCGAGATGTGTCCAGAAAATGAAGGTGTGCTTGTTGTTGATCTGTCCACAGAGGATGGAGCTCAACGTGGTCCTGTCCTGTCCTTTTCCACTCCTGGTGGGTGCTGCAAGCTCCTCACGGGATCACACTGAGGGTTACTGGTACCATCCAGGTCTGAAAAGGAGAAAAAAGAGAAAAAGGAATGAAACAGCATGAAACTGCTGTTGGCTGTGCCCCCATTTCATGCTGACAGCTGTCATTTCTCTGGTTAATTGTAAGATTTCCCTGAGTGTAAGTGTGTTTTTATACTTGGGCTCAGACAGAGTGAACGGGGGAACAGCCACTGCCTCCAAAATG
This sequence comes from Eopsaltria australis, assembly GCA_034509425.1. NCBI lineage: Eukaryota > Metazoa > Chordata > Aves > Passeriformes > Petroicidae > Eopsaltria > Eopsaltria australis. The sequence continues at coordinate 60,737 of JAVTVJ010001654.1, forward strand.
GGGCAGCTCCCAGATACTTTAATAAGGAAAAGTCCATCCATATGTTAGAGATGATTTTGCAACTACCAAGAACCTGGCCTTTATGGGATTGGGATTTCCAGGCCCATCTCAGCAGTTTCAGTGGAAAAATGAGGATCAGCTTAGTAAGGACAAGCACAGCCACTGACACAGGGGTGTTTTGTGTTTGACTGCAAAAAAAGGAACACAAGAGATAAAATTCATCAGATCTCTCCATATATATCACCTCTGGTGAGCCCCTCAGGTCTTCAATATCCACCTGATGAATGTCCCTCAATATACATCAGATACTGCCTCTATATCTGTAAACATCACCTGAGATCTCCAGTATAAGGCTGATACATCTACCTTGATGTATATCTCCTGGTGGAGAGCTCAGATCTCCAATATAAATCCCTTATATTATATATATAGTCTAATATATGTCCCTTGCTGAGTAAGGACAAGCACAGCCACTGACACAGGGGTGTTTTGTGTTTGACTGTAAAAAAAGGAACACAAGAGATAAAATTCCCCAGATCTCTCCATATGTATCACCTCTGGTGAGCCCCTCAGATCTTCAATATCCACCTGATGAATGTCCCTCAATATACATCACCTGCAGATATTGCCTCTATGTCTGTAAACATCACCTGAGATCACCAATATAAGGCTGATATATCTACCTTGATATAGACCTCCTGGTGGAGAGGGCGGCAAATCTCAATATAAATCGCCTTATATTATAGTATAATATATATATATAATATATAATATATACGTCGGGCAATATATGTCCCTTGCTGAGTAAGGACAAGCACAGCCACTGACACAGGGGTATTTTGTGTTTGACTGCAAAAAGAAGAAACACAAGAGACAAAATTCCCCAGATCTCTCCATATATATCACCTCTGGTGAGCCCCTCAGATCTTCAGTATCCACCTGATGAATGTCCCTCAATATACATCACCTGCAGATATTGCCTCTATGTCTGTAAACATCACCTGAGATCTCCAATATAAGGCTGATATATCTACCTTGATATAGATCTCCTGGTGGAGAGCTCATATCTCCAATATAAATCCTTATATTATATATATATATATATATATATATATATATATATTATATATACCTAAATATATACTCCAATGTATGTCCCTTGCTGAGTAAGGACAAGCACAGCCACTGACACAGGGGTATTTTGTGTTTGACTGCAAAAAAAAGGAACACAAGAGACAAAATTCCCCAGATCTCTCCATATATATCACCTTTGGTGGGCTCCTCAGACCTTCAGTATCCACCTGATGAATGTCCCTCAATATACATCAGATACTGCCTCTATATCTGTAAACATCACCTGAGATCTCCAGTATATGGCTGATACATCTACCTTGATGTATATCTCCTGGTGGAGAGCTCAGATCTCCAATATAAATCCCTTATATTATATATATAGTCTAATATATGTCCCTTGCTGAGTAAGGACAAGCACAGCCACCAACACAGGAGTATTTTGTGTTTGACTGCAAAAAAAGGAACACAAGAGATAAAATTCCCCAGATCTCTCCATATATATCACCTCTGGTGAGCCCCTCAGATCTTCAATATCCACCTGATGAATGTCCCTCAATATACATCACCTGCAGATACTGCCTCTATATCTGTAAACATCACCTGAGACCTCCAATATAAAGCTGATACATCTACCTTGATATAGATCTCATGGTGAAGAGCTCAGATCTCCAATATAAATCGCTTATATTATATATATATATAGTCCAATATACGTCCCTTGATCCTGCCAAGCTCCTCTCAGTCTATCCCTGATGAATCACCTTGACACAAACCAGCCCTCGACAGCTCCTCACCAATGCCCACCTGACATGAGCATCTCTGATAAATGAGGCTGGAGCTCCTCAAATCTTTGTTACGCATCTGATTCCTCCAACATGGCACACATCATCCTCAGGGAGCTCCTCAGAGCTCTGACAGATGTCTGATATCTGTCCCTTGATACTTGGCACCTCCAGAGAGCCCCTCAGATTTCAGTATGCACCCAAAACACCTACCCTGATCCATATAACCTGTTAGAGAGCTCCTCAGATTGCTGATAAATGTCTAATAAATACAGATGTATGCACACCTCCATGTGCTGAGCTGCTGATTCGAATGTACAGCTGATTTATGCCACCACCACCTCCAGAGAGTTCCTCAGATCCCCAATATAAACCTGAGATGCCTACCAACACTCCAAAGACCTCCTCAGATGCCCAATATACACCTGAGATACCCAAACACACAGAGCATCTCCAAAGAGCTCCTCAGATCCCCAATATACACCTGAGATACCCAAACACACACAGCACTTCCAAAGAGCTCCTCAGATCCCCAATATACACCTGAGATACCAAACACACACACAGCATCTCCAAAGAGCTCCTCAGATCCCCAATATACACCTGAGATACCCAAACACACAAAGCATCTCCAAAGAGCTCCTCAGATCCCCAATATACACCTGAGATATCAAACAACACACACAGCACCTCCAAAGAGCTCCTCAGATCCCCAATATACACCTGAGATACCAAACAACGCACACAGCACTTCCAAAGACCTCCTCAGATGCCCAATATACACCTGAGATACCCAAACACACAGAGCATCTCCAAAGAGCTCTTCAGATCCCCAATATACACCTGAGATACCCACCAACACACACAGCACTTCCAAAGAGCTCCTCAGATGCCCAGGACACACCTCAGGGATGCATCTCCAATACATCACCAGCAGAGAGCTGCACCTGGTGAGGTGAGGAGATCCATGAGAACTGCTTGCCCTGGTTTTAATGCCGTCCCAAACCCCTGGCAATAGCAGCACGTGCAGATTTGTGCCTTCACAGCAGGTTGCCCATCACCTCAGCCAGGAAGGTGGGTCCAAAGGAGTTACAGGGGCAAGTTTGCGTAGGAAGTGCCATTTCTGGACACCTGGCCTAAGGTCACTGCCCAAGGAGAGCTATGGAAACAACGGGGTCATTTCAGGGCAAAACACGGCAGAAACCTCCAAACATGGAAAACTTGGTGAAAAGGACAAAAGGTCAAGGTGCTTCTTGACTTTTCAGGTCACTGTAGGTCCTTCCAGAGATGCAGAGACCCAATCTGGGTTACACCAAGTGCTCAGAAGGGTCTGAGTCCAAAACTCTTCCACAGAGTTCCACCACAACAGCAGGTGAAATATTAAGGTTATTTATGGAATTAAAGAATTTTATTACGGAATTAAAGAATTTTATAAAGGATATTAAAGAATTAATGCTCATGCCTTGGAGGAACATGAATGGGCTGATGCCAAATACATATTGCAAACCTGGGACTTGATTTTTATTGGATTTGTCCTGACAGCATGATGAAAAAGCTCACGTTTTGCACCAGTCCTAAACCCCTATAAAGACATTTTTCTATCCCACAGGAAAGCCCATTTTGTCATCTGGGCTTGCTGTGTGAACAAAACATGAGGGCTAGAGGAAAAGGAGCAGAAATAAGGCTCTGTCAGTGTTCAAAGAGCTCTGACAGACTATTAGATAGATTTCCATCCATGGAGGTGGCCAGGCCTGAGGTCTTGGGTGCTGCATGCATGAGGGACAAAAACATTGTGCAGCTTCTGCAGAAATGATGCCATTTTTGTCCCCATCACTAGGAACACCAAGAGCCAGCCCCACCAGGGACACCCTTGCAGAGAGAGGGAGAGAGAAGTCTTTTTTGAGCTGGTGTGCACTTTTAGCAACTTCAAAAGGCATCCTTTGAAGTTCAGCAGAGGCCTTTGAAGTCCTCCCGACGCGAAGGGGAATGGAGGAGATGCCTCCTTCAAGATGCTCCACCACAGGCAATGCAAGCCAGCAAGATCCTCGGTGTCCCAGGCGCTCGTGGTTGTGCTCAGCTGCTGCCCGAGGGCCACAAACGAGAGACACCATTTCTGACAAGTCATCAATCCCCAAAAATGCCCTAAATCCTGATCCAGCTGACCTGAACAGCATCCAGCAGCAGAGATGGGAGCTCAGCACCAGCCTGTGCCCCGGCTGCAAAAAGCCAAGGGCTTAATCCCTGTTAATAAAGATTTAATGAAGTGTAAGGGAATGCTAATAAAGCTGACATTTAGCACAACAAAACTCAGGGTTTTTGCAGAAAGTGTAGGATTTTAAAGCAAGAAGGCTTTTCCTGGTGTGCCACTTTGTTCCTTCCAATGTGAGCAGGCTGTGATGCTTTCAACCTCATCATGTCAATGCTGTTTAATTGTGACCATCATGTTTTAATTAATTTAATGCCAGCTCCTCTGACTTAGGGGGAAACCACAAATGGTGAAATCCCCAACAACGCTGGGTTTTGTTGAGTTTTTCTTATACCCCACACTATGCCCAGCAGCAAGCTCTACTGGCCCCAAACTCCACACCCATGGGGACAACCAAAGAAGATCTGGATGTGTGAAAAACAGTGTAAATACAGAAATCAAAGCTCAAGTTTCAGTTAACCCTTTATGGAGCTCCAAGGGATGATCGTGACTCTCCAAATACCTTGGCAACACCTGCTGCCACCTGCAATGAGGACTTTTGTGATAAAAAACTTTGGTGTGCTGGGTTTTTTCCCCCCACAGTGCAATTTCTGTAGCCTCTGGATAAGGGCTGGGGCCAGGTGCTGGGGATGCTCAAAGGGGCAAAGAAGAATAAGGTATTTTCATTTCAGAAGTAAAATTGGTGATGCACAAACCCCATCCTTTCTCAGAGAGACTGAAAGATTTGGGACATGCCCACACACCCAAATATTTTTGTGTTTCTGCAAAAGCAAAGCTGCTTTGAGGCAAAACACGGTTGGGAGACACAAGTCTGCTGGCAGAGCCCTGCTGTAGGTGACTCACATGATCCAAACGGGGAAATATTGGAGATCCCCACCCCAGACGTGTGCATGTGAACACATCTGGATCCAGGGAACAAAAGCAGCCTCTCTCCATGTGCTGATAAATAATGGAAAGGCGAAGTGCCCTGCAGAAGCAGCACCACACTGTTCGGCCTCGGGCGAGACGGAGGAAAATTCGGTACCCATGAGGTCTGGAACAGTGGGATTAATAACACATCAATTTTAATGCAGGGTGGCTTGTGAGGGTTTTTTTCTCTTTTCCTTTTTTTTTTTTTTTTCCCTGCTTCACAAACAGCAAAGTGAATGTTTGAGCATCTCAGTGGGGGGTTAATGAGGACTCTGATTAGTTATTCAGATTTGCCGATGCTGCCTACATCCATCCTCGGATGGGGGAGTAACAGGAAAGGGTTTGCAGAAAAAAGCTCTTAAAGATGACCTGCTTGGCTTTCACAGCTCAGATGAAGGTTTTTGGGGGGCTCACATTACAGGGGTCCCCAGCCCCAGAAATCCTAGTGCCAGCTTTGGGATGGAAAAGCAAATTTTCCCATCATTTGTAGGGGATGCAAAAAGCTGCTGCACGTTCAGCCATGCCACTTCCTGTGAAGTTTCCGAGGAAAACATTTGGATTTGTGGGATTTTTTTCACGTGAAAAAAACTAATTCTTGGGTGGCCTTAATAAAATTCGTGTGCAGTTCTGGTCAGAAGTATAAGACAAAAAATGAGGGATGGACAGACGCAAGGATGCATGGATGAACATCCATCATGAAAAAATTCATGGATACATGGAAGTAACGGGTGGAAGAAAGGATGGATCATCCTGTAAGCCACCACTGGGCTGCAGAAATGCAACAACTTCTGCAGTGTTTCCTACAGCATCCCATAAAAATCTAACAGTGGTTTATGTCCTTGCGGAAAAGCAATGAGCTCACCTCCTTGCTCCTTGACCCAGGGATATTTCAAGCAGGTTGAGCTCACTTCAGTATTTTAAGAAGGCTGAACTGCTGTATTTTGGGGTTTCTGTCCAGATTTAGGCTTTTGTTCTTCACCTGCATCAAAAATCAAAAGGGAACCTGAGAAAATAAATGGCAGGTGTCCAAAATGATGCCACAAAAGGCCTAAAGGACGGAGCCAGGGAGGTGTTTCATGGCATTGCAAAGGGGCTAATAAAAAAATCCAGGCATTATTTGAAGGATTCGTTATTTCTTCATCAATAAGAAATATCTCAAGAATGAGAGGAGGGTGAAGGCACTCTTTGAGTGGCAAATTCATCTTAACAATGCACGTCAACACTTGACTTCTTCTTGGGTCTAGAGACCCAGCTGCCTCTTGCTTTGAGCATCACTCAACCCAGCATCCAACAGAGGTTTTGGGGGGCTCAACTCCCTGGTATTTGTGTCATTCCCTACAAAACCTGCCAGGATCTCAGAGGAAAGACAAACTGGAGTTATCCCTCTGATCTCACAGTGAGGCACTCCACCCCTAACAGGCTCTTTTCCCAAGGACTGCCTCCATATGCTTTGGCTGGCTTTTAAACGGTGTGTTAATTGTTCTGAATTAACAGCTCCAGCTGGAGAAGCAAACAAGCAATTTGCAACCTTAAGATAACACCCAAGTTATCTCAAGTGATTTAAGTTGGGATTTTTTTTGTTTGGTTGGGGGTGTTCAGTGGGTTTGGGGGGTTTTGGGTTGTTGTGGGGTTTTTTTGAGGTGAAATAACACCTTTTTGGTTGTGAGTGCACTGTCCAGAGCTTGGCTAAAATCCCTGAATGCACCCAGTCCACCAGGAGAGGCCACTGGCACATGGCCACAGGAGGAGCTGGGATTGTAGGACAAAGAGAAAAAATGAAAAATCTCTGCATTTTGCTTTGCTTTAGAGACAGGAAAAATCTAATATATCCTCATCAGTGCTGGACAAACCACTGAGTGCAGAAGGGCTAAGGATTATTGTCCCCCCAACACCCTTTTTTTAAAATTACACAGAATCACGGAATCCCAGAATGGTTTGGGTTGGAAAGGACCTTAAAACTCATCTTGTTCCAACTCCCTGCCATGGCAGGGACACCTTCCACTGTCCCAGGGTGCTCCAAGCCCTGTCCAACCTGGCCTTGGACACTTCCAGGGCTGGGGCAGCCTGTGCCAGGGCCTCACCACACTCACAGGGAAGAATTTCCACTTACAGTTTGTTTCAAAATATTCAAGCTTTCAAAAAGACTAAAAAAACCCACCAGCTAATTCTTTCAAGTTTTATCCCTTTGCCCTCTTTCATCTTTTTCCCATTTCTTTTTTTCATTTGCTGCTGGATAGAGGACGGGAGAAGGAAAGACCATGATGATTATTCGTTTACAAGACTGGATCTTCAACATGGATATATATAATTATTTTTTTTAATTGCCATTTTAGCAATTTAAATCCTTTCTAATCTCACTCAGGGTGTGGGATTCAAGAAGGAAAGTCCACCCCTCTCTCCCCACCCTTCCATGCCTGATTTTCAGAGGAGCCAATGGTGCTGGCAGTGAAACAGACTCCACAAGGAAAGATTTCTATGATTATGACCGAGAGTGAAAACTCCTCTTGCTACCTCGTCCTGGTTGCAGCCATGAGAGGGTTAATTTCTGCAGTAGCTGGGAGGGGGCATGGCCAGGCCCTGGTTATTCTATACCACTTCACATCATTTTTTGGGGGGAGGTGCAGGAAAGGGAGTCCCTTCCCAGCCAGGGGAGCAGCTATAGCTTAAGGTGAGCATTTTTGTACGTGAATCAGTCTCCTTTTGTACCCTTTTGTTATTAATATTATTGCTGTTACTGTTTTCTTTTCGCATTCCTGTTTCCAGTAAATTGTTCTTATCTCAACCCACCTTTTTTAAGATGATCTTTGACTTTCATGCCTCCAATTCTCTTCTCCAGGAGGAGAAGGGGAGGGGAAAGGGGATGGAGTGAGTGGTTTGCGGAGTCTCAGCACAAGCATTAAACTGGGGGTACAATTCCTTAACCACGACTCTACCCCTGCCAAGACCGAGTTGGGAGTCAATGTCCAACAGTTTTCCAAGAGATCAGGATTGGTCCTATCAGATGACTGGGGTTGTGGATGGAGTCAAGGTCCTCCAACATGGTTCCTCTGCTGAAGCTGGGACAGTTTGTCTCCATTTTGTCTCCTTTTTCCAGAGTAAAAGGGGTCTCACCGTGCCCTGAAGACACGAAGAAGGGACATTAAGATGCAACAATGCATCCTTCTCCAACGATGGGAGGCACCTCCAAAACACAGATCCAACTCTGGGGCTGTGGGACTCAGGCAGCCTCGGCTGCCCAGCTCCCCAGTGCCAAGCTGTGCTACCTGACGACCTCCTGGCACGTGGATAAAGTAACAGGAGAAGCGATAAATCACTTTGGCACCTTCCCTGGGCATGGCAGCCCGTGATAAAAAGCCAAAACTCAGGGGAGGGAGTCTGACACCACAGCATCCCCAGTGCATTCTGTTGCGCAGATTAATCCTTCCTGATGGAGAATTACAATTAGGGCTCCGTCTTAAGGAGATATCAGCAATCAGATATCTTATCAAATGCCACCTCAATTATTCAAATAATCCCTGGCTCTTAGATTTGGGTGCTGTTTAGGGAAAGCGGTCCCATTAATGTGCTGACACTTCCCCATCACGTCCGACATCCTCAACTTCACGTCTGATTACGGAATTTGCATTCAATTTAATTTTTTTTTTTTTCCATCTGGAGTAAATGAATAATCCGAGTACCTACCCCAGCCTTAATTACATTTGTTAAATTAAAAACCTGGGATGTGAGAAATTTAAATGCATGTAGCTCCATGGCCAGACAAACCTGCATGTTCAACCTGCCGCAGCCCTGCCAGCTCCTGCTCCAATTTCTCTTCCTTCCCCACAGCCAGGCATCAAGGAAATTACAACTAGAAAACAAAAATTCTCTCTAAACGATGAAACAATAGATGATCTTTTGACATTTCCAGCGCTGTTTGCAAGGGAATGAGATAAAATGTAATAAATTCATATACTTCTGTGTGTTTCTTGGCTCCAGCAGCTAAAATTTCCATCTCTTTATGCAGGAGTCCTGGGGAGCAGAAATCCTTGATAATGCCAAACAATTCGACACTTTATTTTCTCTTTACTCCACACCATGCAAAACACAGGCTTCAAGCTGCCAGCTGCTGGGAGTGAAACCAGATGCCACATCCCTTTTCCATATGGAAGCAGAAATGGCCCCGTCTGGGGGGGCCGTGTGCTCCCCTCGGTCGCAGCCCTCCCTGACCCCAGGGCTGCTACTGGCACACAGCAAAACCTCTCTCCAATAGCAAAAAAACACCATTTCAATGCTGCAATTGTCATTTTTCACACTCAGCCTGGTTCAGGCCAGATCCTGGAACCATCAGACCCGGAGAATATCAAAAAAGATTCGCCCCAAGCCACTACATTTTCTCATTTTACAATAAAGAAGGTAAACAGAGAGGTGTAAGTAAAACTACTGGAGTTGATAAATATTTTAAAATAAACTTGCTGAATTTCTCTTCTTTTGGAGATGATGAAACTTAAAAGGCTGGAATTAATAGGTGGACTCAAAGTGGTGATGAGCAAAGTGTCCAAATAATTAAAGAATGATTAAACATTAAATGGAAGATAAAGCATTACCAGCTCAGACCATTTCAGGACAAATACTTCACAGATTAATTGGAAATGGGAAATGTCAAATAAATAAATTCGGGTGTTGATCTAGATGTCAGCAGCAATGAAAATATTGAGGAAAGTATTTTCTCAGCACTCACAATGACTGAATTCAATAACTTACATGTGAGTGAGTGCAATGACAGCAATCCTCCAGTTTGAGGCTTGTGAGACCAGCAATAAAATACAGCTAAAAATATTCAGGGAAAGCCACACTCAGGTAAAGTGAGACAGGTGAGAGCAGAATCAAAAGCAGTTTTCCCTTTCTTCCCAGCATGCTTGCAGCTCCGACAACACTTCTCCAAGAAGCTGGGCTTGACTGCCCAGCCCAAAAAAGTCCTTTCAGAAGGGCATAACAGAGCATCCCCCCCGGAACAGTGGCCACCAGATGTGGCCATCAGAGCAGGTAACTGTAGCTGCTGTAGATGTGTCCTTGGAGACCCCAGGGGGAGATAACTTAGAAAAGGAGAAAGTCCAAAGGGGTTAGGAACCCCCTGGAAAGTGGAGTGACCATGGTTTAACCCAGGACAAACCAGAGTAGCTGTTGCTGGTGTCCATCATCTCCTCCCTCCCCCCAGAGCCTTTGTACTATCCCATGTTATCTCCTGGGCCCCTTTCCTTCCCCATCCCATAGGACCAAGTAACCCTGGAACTTCCCTATACTCCCCCAAACCCCCTGGTGATTGGTGGTACATGGTAACTCTTAAGTCTGGGTCTGAGGGCCCCTCACTCTCTTGGACCCTGCCTCTCCTCTGTGTGAAGACCCTGCAATAAAGGCACTCAGAATTATAGGCACTCCAAGGGCCCTCTCGTTATTCTCTTCAGCTGATAGCTAAACTGGATCGTTCCTGCACCACACCGCAGGCCGCAGTTTCTCTGGCTCAGTGTCTACGGGACGCTGCCGGAGTGCCCTGGGGACAGGGGCATTCCTGGAAATACAGCCAGCTGGAATCTGTGGTGGCAATGCCAGGCTGGACAGAAAAACCAGCGAGCTATAGGTAACTCAGATGAAATCTAATGGACCTGTGGTTCCTCATCCTTCCTGACTTTCTTGTGCTTTGTTTGGAGTTAACAGTTATGGTTCCGGAGAAGAAAACATCATGTTTTAGCAATGAGGTCCCCAGCGAAGCTGTTTAAAAATTAATCAGTGCCATGCAACATATCAGCAATGAATAGTAATTTTAGCTTTTGTACCTTCTTCATTGCCTTCTACATGGTTGTTATTCCAGCTTTTCCATAGTCCTCCCAGCCAACCAGGACCTACACAGAGCATACCAAGGAAATTATTGGCTGTGTCCACCCACCCACCTCAACACCCACCTCAACAGCAAACACACACCCCAAAGTGCTCTCTCTGAAGCTCTTAAATAAATTAAGGTCAAATTTGCTGAGCTGGCTGGAAGGTTGGGAAGCTGCTCTGCTCACAGAGGTTCCCATCATCCCAAAACAGCAGCTGTCCAAGGGTGTGAGCCTGGCCAAGGGTAGCCCCGAGCAATGTGAGTGTTGTGGTATGGAGGAGGTTGTGGGCCGTGGCTTCATCCAGGACAGAGGTCCTCCCTCCATGGACAGACATGGGTGGAGATTGCCCAACCCTGAAGAACCTTCAAGGATGGAGCTCTGCCAACCCCAGATGGATCTGCCAGCCCCAAGGATGAAGATTCTCCTCCAAACCCAAGAAAGAAGATCCCCACATCCCAAAGATGGAGATACACTCCCAACTCTGAAGGTGATGACGCTCAAGCCTCAGGGATGGAGCTCCACAAAACCCAAAGAAGAATCCACCTAACCCCAAGGTTGGGAGTTCCCTCAACCACAAGGAAGGGGATCTGCCAACCCTGCAGATGGAGACCTCCAAAACCCAAGGATGGAGACTCACAAACTTCAAGCACAGAGCTCCTAACCCTGAGTATGGGGATCCACCAACCCTGACGATGTAGATCCTCAAAACCCAAGGACCCTCACAACCCTGAGGATGGGGATTCTGCAGACTCCAAGGATGGAGATCTCCCAACTCAAGAACAAAGAGAGAAATCTCCTCCAGGACATAGATGCCCCAAGCCAAAGGATGCAAACCCCATCTTCCCCAACTCCATGGAGGGCAATCACCCCCTGGGACATCAGCGGCTGAAGTCTTTACCCCCCACTGCATGGAGCAGGACCTGGGGTCATCACCTTGGTCTGGCAATAGCCACCTCCCAAACTGCCACCCCAAAACGAGCCACCACCGTGCTCCTTCCAGCAGCGAGCGAGGCAGCGGGGACCAAGGAACCTCGCTGTGTGTGCTGCCTTCAGGTGGATTGCGGAGCTGAGGGGAATTCGCTGGCACATCTGGAATATATTCATTTTATGGCATGTTTCATATCACAGACAGGTACTTTGAAGCAGTTAAGTAGTAGCAGGGCAGCACGTCCCCATGGGTGGGCTGCGGTTTGTGCTTTCAGCCCGAGCTGCACCAGCGTGACAAAGGGGCTGGGGAGACAGAGCTGACGTTTTCCAAACACAGCTTTGTGCCTCTGGGGGCAAATCCAGCAAGAAATTAAAACCCAAAAGGCCAAAAGGAAAAAAAGAAAAAGGAAAAAAAGAAAGAAAACAACCCCCACATCTAAGTGATGTTGATCCCCCGCATCAGGCTATTAACAGGCCCATCACAAATTGTAAATGACTCAGATAAATTAAATGGCTTAGCAACTGTGAGGAAAGGCCCTTCGGAAGATTCGTTTGTTTTGTGGAAAAGAAATTATTCGGGAATTTAAACTCTTTTCCAGCAGCTTGACACAGACACTCTGTCAAGCCCACATGTTGATGCTCACGCAGCCCTGGGAGGCAGTCAGCCCTGAAAGGAGAAGTCAGATAATCAGAAAATCCCAGAATGGTTTGGGTTGGAAGGGATCTTAAAGATTCTTCCAATTGCCTGTGATTGGTAAGGACCCCTTCCACCATCCCAGGCTGCTCCAAGCCCTGTCCAGCCAGGCCTTGGACACTTCCAGGGATCCAGGGGCAGCCACAGCTTCCCTGGGCAGCTGTGCCAGGGCCTCAGCACTCTCACAGGAAACAATTTCTGATCTCTAAACCTCCTCTCTTTCACTTCAGTACCATTAAAGTCCTTCATGAGCATCCAAAAGCAGGGGGATACAGGCAGGGTCCTGCTGGCGAGCAACTAACGAGGCTGTGCCTCCTCCTAAGCAAAACTATTAAAAGCTTCAACCAATGAGGAGGTCTGAAAATGGGAAGATTTGACCCAAAACATCCCCATGCTGAGGGAAAGGTGGCAACTGAGCTGTAATTAAAAGAGAAAGGGGGGACAGTAACACGGGGTAAGAGGTTAGGGCTGCAACCCTGGGTGCAGTGATGCCAAAACCTGCAGTGATCCCTCGAGGCTCAGTGAGCTGCTGTGATTTACCCCCCAAAGCAGGGAGCCACTGCTTTCCTCCTGTGTTAATTCATGAAATTTATGCATTAAACCTACCTGACTTCAGAGGCAAAGCCCAACTCCCCATTCACAGCCCTTTTAGCTCATGTAAAATTGAGGGGTTGTTCACCTTCAGACGCTATTTCGCCGGCAGCAGCAACTCAAAACCCCTTTTAGTGCAAGTTCAGAGGTATAAAAGATGCAAAACACCCCTAAATTATTCACATGGTGTTTCAATCAAAGCTGCACTATGGGATAAAGGGAAGGATCTGGTGACCCTGGGGATGTCTCCCCATCCCTGTCTGCATGGAAAAACCCTTCTTGTATTTATTGGGGAGAAGTGAATGAGGGAGAGAATAAAATAAAAGGGTTTCCTGTACCCAGAAAGGGCTGGAGAGGGAGGAATGCAAGGAGTATCCATTTTTCAGGTGCATCCAACCAGAGAATCCTGGTTGCATTTGCCCTTTCACAACACTGAAGCTTTTTCAAACTTTTATACCACCAGAGGAGCAAAATTAAAGTGGGACACGGGAAGAGAAACTGCAAACCAAGAAATCCAGCAAGAAAGGATGGAAGGAAACAAAACGAAAAACAAAAAAAGGAAAACTAGTAAGAAACTCAAAAACTGTTATTTTTATGTCAAATACAGGAGGTTTTCAAAAAGGAAAACACTTGGAAGATATTTTTTCTTCCATTTTTCCCTCTCTGTTTTGCTTCTTTCTGTTTCACTGAGCATCCAGGTGCTCCTGAGCTGGGATTTCCATTTCTCTGGCTCCTTCTTGGGGCAAAACACCAACAGCCCAACACAAAAAGAGCCAAAACCCAATCCCAAAAGTAGGACACCGATCCCTGCTCAATCCAACCTCAGCTTGAGGCTCACTAATTACCCAGTAATGGTATTTATACGCTGCCGGCACACTCGGAAATGCAGCTCCCAATAACCGAGGTCAGCATCAATATTAATGTCCCAGCTTGACTCTGCACATGCAGGGACCAACGAGAGGCAAAAAAACTATCACAGCAAAGTGAAAAGAGGGGCAGAAAATGTATTTTAGAAGTATTTTTCTCTGTTTGGGCAGGAAGGGAGTGCTCGAGATTAACTGAGGAAAGCAGCAATAAGAGCACATATAAGTTCCCAACTCTGAGGTATAAATCTTCCAGCAGTGTAAAATTTTTCACCATCTGTAAGCCCTTCCTCAAACTTTGAGTTTCCCCATAGGTAAGAACAGGCCAAAAAACCTCTTCTTTTTTTATGATGGGAAAAGATTTCTAAAACTCAGGGCTTTCCCCTTACCAGAGTTCCTCTAAGATGATCAGCTTCAAATATTCACCCCTGCAAAACTCAGTCCTCTTTTGGTTTCTCATGCAGAACCCCGGGCTTTGGGTTGGCTCAGCTGGAAACAACCTCCTGAGAAGCATTTCTTTTCCAGTGATAGTTTGGGAGCATATCCTCCCAGATTCAATATTATATTACATGCAAACATACACAGAATATTTGTAGAAATGTGGCTACACAGGGTGCAGTGTGGGTTGAATACATGTCCCAGCACCACTCCATAATTCGATTAAAAACCGTCTCTTCTTAATAATTTCTATGCAGAGACACTTGTCACACCAGGAGCATTAAGGCAGAGTTTAAATGGAGTTAATAAACTATTAATAGCCTGCAGGAAGGCTGGGATGGATTTGAGCTGCAAGTGATCAGTGCCCCTTGGTACAAGGCGTTACTGCCACTGTCCGTGCTCAGTGCACATCGAAAGAAATCAGAGATCTTCCATGAAAAATGCAGTGCCAGGAAATCTGATGTTTCTCATGGAAAGATGCATTGTTGGGGAAGATGCAATAGGAAAGCCTTATAAATATGATTACCTAGCAAAAGATGCTGAGAATCTAGAAACTGTAAGCGAGATTGAAGTGAAGACAAGCCTTGAGATCCCAAAGCCCAGCTCCTGAACAACTGGAAAACAATGGCATGGCCACTGCAGGTGATCCCCCTTGGATTGAACAATCCCCTCTGCTTGCAGACAGGCCCAAGGCTCAGAGCAGACCCCACCAACCTGGCAGAGGGGCCAAAAAGCAGCTTTTAGGGTTTCAAATAGAACACTGTATGGTGATGCAATAGTTCTCATGGGCTGGATGCAAATGTTATAAGATTTGTAGTTTGTTCTGGATTGGTTAATGAAAATGAGAATATTCAACACAGAAGATGATTCATTGTATTGTAAGCAACAAGCTCACTCTCTTCTCTTCTCTCATAGACCTTTCCTCTCAACTCTCTTAGATCCCTGCTCTTCTCTCCTCTCTTGCCTCTCTGCCCTGCTCCAGGCTGCATCTGGCAGCTCTCAGCAGGTCTCTTATATCAACGTCCTTTTACAATAAACCTCATGCTCTACAACTCGACTTCAGAGATCTCTCGTCTGTCCTGGCCGTCTGAAACCGACCCTAAAACTCCACAATGCATGTTTTGGGGGTTTTTACCATCAAAATGAAAGCTGACAGTTTAAGAACAAGCGTGGATGTGGCATTTACTCTGTGGAGTGTCACATGTGGTGTCAACCCACACCACTGTCAC
Source organism: Eopsaltria australis (assembly GCA_034509425.1). Taxonomy (NCBI): domain Eukaryota; kingdom Metazoa; phylum Chordata; class Aves; order Passeriformes; family Petroicidae; genus Eopsaltria; species Eopsaltria australis. Next base: position 76,305 of record JAVTVJ010001654.1, read on the forward strand.
AGTAATTCATGCTGATTAATAATGAGAGAAAACAAACTGAAGCCATGAAGTTCATGCCCAAGAACTCAACATTAAGACATTCCCAGATCATCGTTTTGCGATAATTTCTTTCCAGTGCAATTTGAGAATTTCCTTATTTTTAGTCAAACTCCAAGCAAGGAAAGGGCAAATTGTGGAAAGAATTTGAAAATAAGTGCTCTACTTCCCCCAGAAGCTGTGGTTATGAAGCCTTCACTGACACATTTTGAGCTGTTATTAAACATCAACAAGTAGCACTGACCCTTCAGAGAAAACCCAGCTCTGCATTGATGACCACAACAGCAGCAGGTAACACATTAATTAACCCTTCATAGACCCAGCCCTGAGTTAATGACTACAGTGGCAATGAGTAAAGCATTTATGCTACAGAGAAGACCCAGCCCTGCATTGATGGCTACGCTGTGTAGAAGCAGGACTCAAGCCAGCTGCCTAAAGACTGCCATAAAAATCAAATGCTACTATTAAGTGATTTCAGATATTGCAGGAAATCTCCAGACACTAATTATAACCTCGTTTGGCAATTTGGGTGGAAAGCACGCTCTGCAGTTGTAGCCTTGGTCATCAATTCTGGCCAAACTTGAGACCTTTCTAAAGAGCCATTGTGTGACCCAGTGGAAATGGCAATTTTTCATATGGATTTTTTCCCAAAGCTTAAATCGCCTCTTTATTAAATATTTCTTCACTCTAACTTGTGGAAAGAGGCTGCGAGGTCTATTCCAGGAGGAGCAGTCTGCGAGAAAAAGTCAGAGAATAAAAACTTCTCAGGGAAAAAAAAGTGAGGATTTCCACTCGAGAGGCTGATTGGCACCACCAGAGAACCCAAACCCTAAAACAGGAGGGTTTTTTTTTCCTTTGTTGGGGTGATAGAAGAACCACGAGAAGGAGCAACACCTTCTTCCACCTTCTCCAGCTGCAGATGGTCACCGCCTTTTGGGCATTCAGAAATGCTGTTTCTCCAACCAAAACCCTGACAATTCACCAGAAGACTCTTCCCCACCACCTCCAAGACAGAGGAGAGCACCTTCCTCCAGCCCTTCCATCAGCATCAGAGAAAACACCTAAATCACCTCACCTCACAAATCCCTCCTTGCCTTTCCCCTCCCCAATGGCTGCTTTCCCCAGAGGATCCTACAAGACGCCCAAAACCTGCCCAAAATCACGACCTGCCAAACAAATGACTGAAATCAAACAAGAAACGGAATTAATTCATAAACTGGGAGCTCCTGGAAGTCAACACGCCGCACAATCAACTCGCCATGGCTGCTTCAGCAGCGCTCCGTTGGTTTCCCATGAAGTGGGAGCTGCAAGGACTCTGAGAGAAATCAAAGTGATTTTGAGGGTTGCTGCAGCTTTTCAGCTCTCTGATGAGATGTTATTGGCTGATCTCCTACACAGCTGCTCCCCGCTGAATAGACACATCCCACCTCCAGCGCCGCTGGCCATCAACCAACATGGGAATAAACGCAAGTTTTGGGGCTTCTTTTTTCAGTTGATGTGAATTATTTGGGGATTTTTTTTTTTTTTTTTTTTTTTTGGCTAAGGAATAAATGGTGATTTATCCAAAACTGCATTTAGATGGAAAAACCCCTTCTCTGCAGTCTCATCCCTGCCTAAGTGGGCAGCTGAGGCTGGTCCAGTGCAGTGACCATCAACCTACAGCCAAGTGGGTCAGGACTACTCAACACCAAAAACTGGGGAGAAATATTTTATCTCTTCAGCAACAAATGCTCCTTCTCCCAAAGTGCTAGCTCAGAATGGAGAAAAACATTCAGTTTTTGAAATGCCTCAATGAAATTTAATTTTTGGTTTGAATCAACAGCTTCACTCGGTGCCATTTTAATGCTATTTTATGCTGAAATGTCAATTGGAAACTAACATTTTAAAATGTCAAAACATTTCACGTCTGCAGACGGTGTCGATAGTTTTTTGCTTCCATGTGTCCAAACAGAAAATGCTTTTGGAATTTTACCATGGAAAGAAAAAAAAATTTTTTTACATATATATATGTATAAAAAAAAATCAATATTTTGACTTCTTGGAATAAAAACAAAGTTAAAAGATAATATTTCCTCCAGGATGCAAACAACATTTTCTGACAAGCTGCAATCACCAAAAAGCAATCTGAGCCAACTGTTTGCTGCCACAGTCTGTTATAGCTCAATGGAAAGAGAAGAGAAATAGATTTTTGATTTTTGTAGCCTCTCTGAACCCTTTTTTGCCAATGATTTCCAGGGTGCAGGAAGCTCCTTCCACCACACAGAACCATTTCCAATGCACTGATTTTCCTTAATAGTGGGGGAAATAGCCTCAAAAAAACGACGTTTTTTCTCCTCTAGAAAAGGAGAATTTAGGGGGGGATTTGAATTTTGGGGGGATTTTCCCTTTACTTCGCACTGATGACATTTTACCTCCACAAGTTTGGGGGAACTGGGGAGGAAATGGAACTGGGAGGTTTTTGCCATGCTCACTCTGGCTGCAGGGAACACGTGCACAGAGTGTGGGGGTTTTATCCAATATAAATGCAATTACCCAGTGTTCCAACCTTTTAAATTCCTGCCTTGCCCATGCATTACCAAAAAAACAAATGGAAAAAAAATGGGAAAAGAAAGCAAATGGAAGACAAGCAACCCAGGGCAGTCACAGAAAAAAAAAAAAAATTAATAATTTTACTTATTTTTCTGTTCTGGGGGCAGGGTGTAAACATTCCGCATTGAAAAATGGGATGAAAACTGGGGGTTTTTGGTAGTTTTTACTGGCCAAATCTCACAGCTCCATCATCCTCCATGGCACAGCTCAGCCACCCTCCATCACCTTTACATCTCCTCCAAATTTCTGGTTTTCTCATGTTTTTTTCCCCGAGCCCGGGCTCCAGCCCCGCGCGGGGAATAAGCGCAATTATCTCGTCTCGCCACATTTTTTCCAGCTCTGCCTGAGGTTTAATTAAAGCCAAGAGAAAAAACACAGAGGAGCAGCCCTGGGTTCTGATATCGCCCCACCACATGTGGCAGGGAGAGGGGGAAAAATAGGGGGAGAAAAACACACCGGGGGGGGGAAAAAAAAATAGGAAAAAAACCCCACCCACTCCATCATCCACTTTTTTATTTGGCAAACCTTCCTGGGTGCTGCTCCTTCATCACATTCCCTTTAAAAAATTAAATAGAAATATCTGTATTTGTAGCTATGCAGGCACCCATGAATATATGGACACTGGGATACGCACACAGCCTATCTGTATAAAAAAAAAAAAAAAAATATATATATATATATAAGTGCAGCCTAATCCCCTGTAATCTCCTTGAATTACACCTCAACCACCCTCCTCACAGGTGACCTTTCCACAAAAAGGCTGTTTCTATGCCAACAGCATTGTTTGAGCCAGGCAAGGGAAAAAAATACGGCACAATAATCTGTAATTTTTCCTTAATTCAGTGTTTTTGCCCACTGGTTAGGAGGCAGGTGATGCCAGGAACACCCTGGTTACAGGGAAAAAATTATACTAAAATTAATTAATATCTAGAATTTGAATATTAAGGGGAAAGCAAAGTAACTTTGACCCAATTTAGATTTTAACTAAATTTCTGGAATTTTTTTTCAGTGAAAGTCCCCTCATTTGGGGGCTTAGGAGCCAAATCCTACAGTTTTAAGGTCCTTTCCATCTTAAAATCTGCATTTCTCTCTCCTGCTCCATCTCATCCTGCCAACATAATCCACAGGTATTGGTTCCTACCAACAAGTCCGATTATGGAAAAGTCAGAAAATCTCTCTTTTTTTCCATTTTTACTGGTTTTTGAGGAATTCCACCAAGTAGCTCATCTCCAGTGGGAAAAAAAATAAAATTAAAACACATAACAGATCTGAAAAGCTTGAGATATTGTTCCAACATGCACCAAGCCAGTGAACAATGTCAGGTAATAAGTGGTTATGAGAGTTGACTGAGTTAAAGCAGCTCAATATAAATAATTTTCCAGAGAAAAAGACTCTTTTGGGTCATGAGAATGTTACTGCATTTAACAATTTGGGACATTTTCCCTCGCTTTTTTCAGTTCCTGGAGTTCTAGCCCACCCCATAAAGCTCATCCCAAAGCAGAGCACCTAACAACGATGCAGAGGAAGAAAAATGAGATTTTTCCAGCAGAAGTTTTGGTGTTTTGGTGAATTTTGGAGAGTGGCACAAGGACCCATTGGGTTGAAGCATCCCCAAAATTGTCTTTGGCTTGTTGAGAGAGGGGCAACCTCCAGATTCCTGCACATTCTTCTTATTGGCTGGTGGGGATTTATTTCTGTGTTTCTTGTGACCCAACCCCAACATCTTCAAGGGTCCCAGGAGGGAGAATATTTCCCAACAGATCCATCTCACAAGCGCTGAACCACGAGGATAAAAATACCAGTTGCCATGGGAACATAAACTCTGGAGTTTGAAAATACCAGAATTAAACCTTACACTAATTTCGATCCTTAAATCCCTGTTTTTGCATCTGTGTTTTGGTGGGTTTGAGGGTTTTGGAATTAAAAAACTTAAATTTCAAGACCCCTGTCAGGGTTTAACATCCTTACAGGTTATTTTCCCACAGCTGGATTCATCCCCATGCCAGGAATAAATTTATAAATTTTAAAATTTAAATTCAGAATTAAATTTAAAATAGAAATTATTTTCTAATGTAATAACAAATTTATAATTTAATAATATACATTATCTTCTAATTCAATCATCTAGGTGACTTTTAAATTAAAAACAAGGATTAGTCCTTGTCACCTCTCACCATCCAGCCTTGGAATCTTGGACACTTCCTGGCATTGGGGCAAGGAGTTGATCATCCAGGGCCAATAGATATAAAACCAATTTCTGCATCTTTTTTTAAAAAAAAAAATCTGGGACTTAATTTTATTTGCTCAAAATACACTGCAATCAGTTAAGAAATATTAAATAATAACAACCAGGCCCCAGCGCTAATGATGCTCAGGCAGAGAATCCCCTGTTCAGAGGCAGCAAGAGCTTCAAAAAGCTTTAAAACAACTTTTGGAGTCGGTGTTCAGCGAAATTTCTCAACCCAAATAGGGAAAAGTCACACTCAAAGGAAAATAAATAAAATTTCACTCATTAATAAGGAGTAAATTCGGGATCACAGGGATTGGTCACCTAGGGAAAGCTGAGTCGTAACAAAAGGATCATGAGTTAGAAAGGGACATCAACATTCCTCATCACAAGGGAAGATTCCAATCATTGAACTTGAGTTTCCAGAGGAAAAATGGAAGAGGGAACCAAATATCAGAAAAACACAGAGTAACTTCAACGACAACAAAATGACTCTACACCAGCAGCAGAGGAGCGCCGAGGGTTGGAAGGGTTTGCCATGGGGTGCTGAGGGTTTGTTGGGTGTTTCTCCAACACAATCCCGTGTTTTTGGGGCTTTGGAAGCACTGAATCAGTTCAATCATCTCTGTAAGAAGGGTTAAGTTTCCTTAAAACACAATTCAGGCTTTGGGCTCCCCCCAGTCCCAGCTGCAAAACTTCAGGTGACGGAGACAACGCGGCACCCTGGTGCTGCCACAAATATTTCCAGCTTTTCCTCCCAAAACAGGAGGGTGCTGCGTAATTCCATTTCTCTAGAGGACCAAGCCACAACCCTGCTGCATTTTGAGGAAAATCTCAGGTTTGGGGCGTTGTGGATGTTAGTGGGGCACTCCATGGGGTGTAGGAGCAACCGCGGGGATTTACTTACCCAGGTGACGCCTTCCTTTGGCAGCAATATCCCCCCAAACCCCACAAACTGGGGGAAAAAACAAGCCCGTGGGCCCAAAAAGGGTAATTTTCACCTCGAATTCCTAGCTGGGAGAGCAGGCCTGGCTGTTTGCATGCCTCCACATTAAAAAAAAAAAAAACAAAAAAACAGCAGGAGAAAGCAAAAGGAAAGAAAAGCAAGAAAAAGGCGAGGAAAAGTAAAACAAAAAAAGCGAGGAAAAGGTGGGGGGGGGAGCAAGGAAAAGCAAGGAAAGGCGAGGAAAAAAGCAAAAAGCAGGCTCGTTGGTGCAGTTTGGGAAAAAGAGGGTGGAATGAGGCTCGCAGAGCAGCTTTCCCATCGCCCCACAATCCCTCGCTGGCCCCCAGTGGGCTTGAGCAAACAGCAGCGGAGCGGCCGGCGCTGGCCACGCTCCTCGGGCTGGGATTTTAAATAAATACTGGAAACAGCAGCAGCCAGGGCAGGGGGAGAGGCTGGACCCCCGTCCCGGCAGGGAATCTGCACTGGGAGGATGCTCAGAGCTGCATTTGGGGGAATCTGTTTCTCCCAGATGTCTGAAAAGGGGATTTTTCCAGGTAGTGCAGGAAGGGTAAACTTGAATTTCAAAGGCGCAGGGAGTGAATGGATTGTGTGTGGTGTGTATATATGTATATTCAGAATTATATGGATACAATATATGTATATCCAGAATTAATTTGGGGGTTTTTAGTAATTCAGGCAGAAATTCAAGGTATGATTACAGCAGAGGAGAGGGGATGCCACCACATCACCTAATGCCACTATATATCTTACATTATATATTTTGTATCACATACCATGTTATATATGTTTTATGTTATACATTATACTTATAGAAGTTCAGATATTCTCTAGCATTACATTATAAATGTTATATGTTATATATATATCACATAATATATTAGAGCAATATGTATTAATTATATTCCAATAACAGATTACACATTAATCTATTTTATATCACATGATACTTACTCCAAAACATGGGAACAATCAATTATTTAGTCCCTATTATTTCCTTACATGGTTACATATCCATTATGTATAATGAATAACATATATGTACAATGAGTAACATATATTATGTATTATTCTAATGTATATTATCTATCACTCCCATACATTATGTGTCTGATGGGAGATGTATCCAATGGATTTACACATGTCTGAACTTCAGGATTTCCTCGGGTACTTAGTGGTGAAAAGGTCTTTTTCCAGAGGTACCTGCTGGACCTGGGACCACTGGAAAAGCACTGCAGAAGGTGGATTTGGGGGGGATGCAGCCCTTGCACACCTGGCAAGGGAAGATGCTGACAGCTGTTTGCAACCCCTGGCACTGAACCCCCCTCTGCATCATTTCAGGGATGTTTTCATTGGCAAAAATAAAATAAAAATAAAAATTCCCCTCATTGAGCCTCCACCTCACAAAAAGGAGCTGAAATTTGGTGCCTTTTCTCACCCCGAGTTTTTACCTGGGCCTGGTTTTCAGCCCATCCCAGCTAAAAAAGAAGTCAATAAAGGGAAGATGAAAAGCTATTTATTAGGATTGATAACAATCATTAAAACTGGCTGGGTAGGAAAGCACGATTCTGCTCCAGAGAAGGAAGAGGGAGAAATGCAAATTCTGCATGAAAAGAAGATATTTCCCTAATCGCCCCAATCAAACGCTGGTGCAATTATCTGTGGCCAACCCAACGGGTTAAAATTATCCTCTTCATCTCCGGACACAGTGAGGAGCCGAAAAAATGTTTCATTTTAATAAAAATGAAATCTGGACCCTGCAGAAAGCAGCTTCGCTAATGACGTGTTTACACAGAAAAAGACAATTTCTATTTAATGGTGATTACTAGAGAGAAGAAATTAAACTTCCCAGAGTCTATGGGTTAGGGATAATGGGAAGAAAGTTATTGAGGGTGTGTAAATCAGGAGAGCTGGATGTGGGAATGGCCACGCGCGCGGACAGCTCAGTGCTCACAGCTCTGCTCGGCCCGGTCTTGGTGGGCAGAAATGGACGTTTTTCTATGCAGATTTATGTGCCAGCGTGCGTTTGCATATATGCAAATATCAGTGTGCATGGCAAATAATGCACGGGGATATTTGCATATATGCAAATAACAACGGGGAATAACTGGGAGATGCGCGTGGTGGGCAAAGGCGCACCTGGAAACGCACGTGGAAATGGGCACACGCACGTGCAGACGCGCAGAGCCACAGCAAGGAGGCCACTGCACAGCTGTGAACGGGCCAGCGCACGTGGCAGCATGCACAGAAATGCAGTAACGCCCCAGGAACACGCACAGGCAAATGCAAACACGCGTGGGACACGCATGTGCAAACAGAAATGCAAATATGCAAATGCACGCGCAAAGGTGTAACTGCACGCGCCAACACACCCGCAGCCACAGGGCAAAATTCCTCCTTCCTGCACCCCAGGCCCTGCTCCCCACTCCTGGGGGGGATCTTGGGATGCCACTTCAGAGTTTAAAAAGTGCAAAATGGGGTTTGATCGTGAAGCCGTGCCAAAATTCCACATCTCGGCTCCCCAGGTGAGCAGATCCTTTCCTATTCATTCTACTTATTTAATTAATTTTTAATTATCGTTCTCTTTTGAAATTATTTTTCCAGGATAAAAAAAACCTATTAATTTCTTTCCAGAGAAGCCAAGACAAGATCTTTTCACACCCATCTCCCGTCTAGGACGAACTAAAAGTTTTGGGGTTCCTCTTTGTGCCAAATCCATTTCCATCCCGCGCCGACCTGCGCAAACCCATCCCGGGGCAAAACCACTCCAGCGTGAGGCTTTAATGTCTGCTCCTTCCTCGAGCAGAGCAAACATCTGCAGAACAAGCCCAGATGCGAGCGGTGTTCCCCCCCTCCTCCAGGAATTTCAGCTCCGAGGCACATAATAAGGCAACGTCTGGGATGGTTTAATAATAGTAAAATTAAAATCGTTCCCGAAGCAGAGTGAAGGGCACACTCGCGAGGAGGTTTGCAAAACAAAAACGAGCCCCGAGCTGAAGTCTCGGGGGAACAGTTGGATCAGAGGAACAGTAAACAACGCAGAGAAATGCAACTTAATTATCTTTACAAGCCGAGAACGCACCGGCTGCCGCAGTTTTCCAGGGATGTGGGAGCGGAGAGGTGCCGGCATCCCCACGCTGAAGCTGCAGCATCCCCAAAAAGCCAGGGAAAAAAGGACTCTTTTTGCAAAGTTTTGCTCAAATTTTCAGTCAAGAGCTGAGAATTGGCAGGGCTGATGTGGGATTGGGGATGCTCATCCTGATTTCTTACTCAGCTCGGTGAAACACAACTTGTTGGTAATTTTTTGCTCATTTTTTTAGGAGAAACAAACTCTTGGCTTGACCTTGTCAGGTCTCACTGCATACACGACCATCATCCCCCCTGCATGAACAGCAGCTGGGGAAGTGCTGCCCCTCTCTCACTGGGATGCTCTCCCAGGAAAAACTGCTGCAAGAAATGGGAAAGGGCAGAAAAAGATCCATTTATATAAAAATATATATATTTTTTACATATATAAGCTGGAAATCGCGTTAATTTAAACTGGGGATGCTGATGAGGAACAAAGTGATGTTTGAAATCAAACCATGGGATTGGTATCAAGCCAGGGATGCTGGAAAGGACCAAACCAAGCATATGAGAATCAATCCATGGATGTTGGCTCTTACCAAACTAAAACTTCCAGCTAAATACAAAATGAGGATGCCCACAGGGGCCAAAGTAAGAATCTGGTTAAGATCACACCAAGGACTCTCATCCCCTGCTGCAGAGCAGGTTCAAGAACATCCAAGGAACCTGAAGGTGCATAAATCCATGGAACCTGGTAAGATGCATCCACTGGATGCATTTCCTGAGGGAAATGGCAGAGAAAGTGGTCAAGCCACTGTCCATCATTTTTGAGAAGTGGCAGTCTGATGAAGTTCCCACCGAATGGAAAAGGGGAAATACAAGCAGAGAATTTGGGGGTGCTGTGGGTGAGAGCTGGGCAGGCCCTGGCCCAGAACCCCCCTGTGCTGGGCTCATCCCCCAGCATGGGCAGCAGGGGAGGGGGGGATTCTGCCCCTCTGCCCCACTCAGGTGAGACCCCACCTGCAGAGCTGCCTCCAGCTCGGGGGTGCCAGCACAGGAAGGACCTGGAGCTGCTGGAGAGAGCCCAGAGGAGGCTCCAGAGATGCTCTGAGGGCTGGAGCCCCTCTGCTCTGGAGCCAGGCTGGGAGAGCTGGGGCTGCTCACCTGGAGAAGAGAAGGCTCCAGGGAGAGCTCAGAGCCCCTGCCAGGGCCTAAAGGGGCTCCAGGAGAGCTGGAGAGGGACTGGGGACAAGGGATGGAGGGACAGGACACAGGGAATGACTTCATACAGGCAGAGGGCAGGGATGGATGGGATATTGGGAAGGAATTGTTCCCTGGGAGGGTGGGGAGGCCCTGGCACAGGGTGCCCAGAGAAGCTGTGGCTGCCCCTGGATCCCTGGATCCCAAGGCCAGGTTGGACAGGGCTTGGAGCACCCTGGGATAGTGGAAGGTGTCCCTGCCATGGCAGGGAGGTGGAACTGGATGATCTTTAAGGTTCCTTCCAACCCAAACCATTCTGGGATTCTGTGACAGTTCAAATTAAACCAAAATCCTGGCTGGGCCCAGCCCAGGGATGTCAGCTGGGACCAGTCCAGGGATGCTGGCTTGGAATCAGCCAAGGCCACTAGCAGAGCAAACTGGAGATGTTAGCCAGGACCAAAGCAAAGACACTGGCCTAAAGCAAAGCTCAGCAACTCTCCATTTTCGTCCAACTTTTTAAAAAATGCTAATTCTGATGTCTCCCAGGCTGCCAACAGCCTGGCAAGGTCCTGCACCGCTCACAGCCCCTCCGGCAAGGCAGCAATGGGTTTTTTTATTAACCTGACTGAACCAGCTGGGAAAAACAGAGACATTTTCTGGCACAGTTTGGATCACAAAAGGTCCAGCCCGCTCCTGGCTGCAGAGCTAAGGCCAGCCTGGGGCTGTCTGAGTGGTGCAGGCGTGCCTGGAAGTCAGCTCAACTCCCCAAAAGCCCATGGGCAATTTCTACCCACGGTGTGTTTCTTCTGCAAAAATCATTTGTTGCTACCACTTAACTCATGACACAGCTCAAGCACAGAAATTCCGTGGTATTTTGCCCCAAAAGTGCTTTTCATCAAAAAATTCTTGCAAAACACACCGCAAATTACTTCTGCACCTAGCACAGGGTTTGGCTGTTAAATGGTGATGCTGCTTTTCAAGGGATATTCAGCTTTTCACTAAGGTTTCCAGCAACCCCAAACCAACCAAAACCTTCCTAAAACTCTATATTTAGTTCCTGAGCTCATCAGAAAACCTCAAGATTTGGGTGTTTTGTGGGGCTTGGGGGTTTTTTTTGACACCTGCCTCTAGTGGCAAACCAGATGTCTGAAGTACAGAGGAATCCAGTCTTTACCCAACTTCAAAAATAAAATTTTTAAAAAGCCTCACGCTTTGAAATTCAGTTAATTGCGTTTTTTTTTTCTTTCACATTTTAAAAAATAGGTGATTTTTCCTAGAAATATAAAATATTTCACCACTCCCTTAGCACACCTGAGCTAGACTTCAGCCTCAGAAGTAACACTAGAAAAGAGAGCTGCAAAAAATCGTGGATTTCCTGCAAACCCAATAGCAATGCAACAGCTGGAGGAAAAACCCAGTCCCCAACCACCCACCCAAATTATACCCAGTTCCCAAACTGGAGAGCAAATCATTCCTCTCTTCAGCTTTCAATACAAGGAAGCCACACCACAACATCTTTCTGCCCTGGGATGAAGATAAATTAAGACCTAAGTGTTGCTAAAGCCCCGCTCGATGCCGCATCCTCAAAAAGTATTAATTGCAAAATGGTTTTCTAATTACTTGAACAAGGATGCAGCTCTGACAGGGAGAGATGTGATGATGCTCTGCAACCCCTCCAGCCTCTTCTTCCATGCATTTAAGTGCTGTAATGTCACAGTCCAGCACTGGGGAAGTTTGGGCCACAGTTAAACGAGCTTTGTGCTTAATGAGGGGCGCCTAATTAAAGTTGGGAAGCGCTGACTTTGTCAGGAGACCCTGCATCAAGCCTGTCCTGGGTTTTTTTGGGAAGTGAGCATCCCTGGCCGTCTGGCCACTCATCCCAGCAAGGTCAGGCCTGCCATAATTAAGGATTTTGGCTCATGGGATTGCACCAGCCTGGCACCATCAATGCTCTCCACCGAAACAATCCCAAATAATATCCTGAATTATTCTGATGATTAAACTGGTGCTTGCACTCCCAGAGAAGGGAAGGCACATGGAAAGGTAAGGATGCTCTTAAAATTGATAGAAATCAGGCTGAAAGCTTGGAGGGAAGCAACCCCCAAACCGAGCTGTTAAATACAACGAGGATGAGGATGAAAAATAAGGATGAGGATGAAAAATACGGATGAAGGCAATGGCGCACATCCACCCTGGCCGGGTGCCAGGTGATGAGGAGCCCCAAAAGGACAGGGTGAAAATGAGCAAGAGCAATCAAGGCACTGAGACAGAGACCTGGTGGCACTCGGTGCTGGGTTAATGGAGCTCTGCAGCAGCAGCTGGCGGCCGCTTTGGCTAAAAATCCACAGTTTTGCCCCAAATGAGATGCTGAAATGAGCATTGTCCAGCCCAAGCTGCCACCACTGCCCTCAATTTTGCCACCCCCAATTTTAGGAGCTTTTCTGCTCTCTAAACCCCACATGGCAGCTCCCACTGATTAAATCAAACTCCCCACCAGGAGTCACCCCAATTTTGCAAAGGCAGTCACTACCTTTAGACACCTTCAGAAAGTGCCTAAAAACGCCATTTTTCTAGGAAAAATACACACACACACTGTGCTGGAAGGGAAGGCCTGGAGGTCAGGTAATGTCTTGAAAAGATACATTTTGCAGGTTTTTAAATGAATTTTCTCTCCTTTTATCTCTTAGGGAGAGTAAGGGTGAGCAGCTCGTGGGTGGGAGTGGCACGTGGGGATTTCTCACAGCTCCTGGAAGGATGGGTAGTTCAATATTTCCATTTACATTTACATTGAGAAACCCTTGTTCCTATGTCCAAAATTATGATTTTCTTTTTTTTATTATTTTTTTTCTCCTGGGGCACAGGCAGGTTTTGGGGGAGACACTGGACGTGTGCAAGGCTATCAGAAATTGTGGGATATGATGATCAGTGAAGGATGCAGCGCCAGTCAAGAGTTCAGGGGCACTTTTAAATAAAAAAAAGGGCTTTTCCTGAGATAATAAAAGATTTGCTCCCCTGGTTTGGTGGGCAAATCCATATTCCAGTGGTTTAACACCCAGAAGAGTTGGAGTTCTCTGGCATGATGAATATGCAAAGAGGAGCATCCAAGATAAGGATAATTGGATCATTTTATAGATATATGTTTTTATATACACATTAAAAGAACATTTATATACCCACCCTATACATATAAAGAGAGAGAATATTGGGGGAGAAAGGATTGAGAAAGAGGATAGATGTATAAAAAAATATATGTATATATTGGATTAATATATTGGATATATTATACTATATATTTCCAATAGATATAATATTAAATTGATATAATAGTGTGGCTATAAGGACATAAGATATCCAGTGCATTCATATAATATTTTCAGTGGCTGGATATAAAGTAATATATCTAATATATTCAATGTATATCCTATATATCTATATCCCATATATATAAAATTCAAAATAATCATCCAACATAACCCAATACACTGATATAATGTAATACATCCAATATATTCAATGCATATCTTATATATAAACATATAAATATATATATATATAAAATATTCAAAACAATCATCCAACATAATCCAATACATTGATATGATGTGATGCCTGAGGGATTTTTTCTGCTTTTCTCCTGAATACTTCTCACACTGTTCCCTACATTCCCCAGTATCAGCATGCACACTTGTGATGCTTTAGGTGATAGCTCAGCCCGGTTTCATGGTGTTTATGGGGCCGGGAGACCAAACACCCCTGAAACCGCGTAGAGTTAGAGACCAAACACTCTGTTTGCATGGGCCCTCAAGGTCTCCCAGTAGGACAGATTTTGTAAACTAGAAGTGAGCCCACCCAGGCCCTTCTTGGGCCCTCCTGGTAGATCTGCTAATGAGCAGAGTCTTTAATTGTACACTCGACTGGGGGGACGGGGCTTTGGCGCCGCGTTCTACCTGGACGGCAGAAGCCATGGAATGGGATCCTATTAAAATCCCGAGGGAAACGACCCCAACCCTCTGACCCTGTCTGAGCCTTTATTTCCTAAGACCAGAGAAAAGGTACCAGATGTAATATATCCAATGTATTCAATGCATATCCTATTTATAAACATATAAATATATATATAATATTCAAAATAATCATCCAACATAATCCAATACATTGATATAATGTAATATATCCAATATACTCAATGTGTATATTTATATTACATATATATAATTTATATGTAATATCCAATATAACAGATCCAATGGCTGGATCCAATGGAATAGAGGCACTGTAACCTGTATATTTATTTTTTATATATATATATATATATATATATATATATATATATATATATATATCTGATTTCCATAAGCATTAACCCCTTCTGCTGCTGCTTTTTATCTATTTATCAAACCTCCACAAAAAAAACAACTTTTCTCCAGTTTTTGCCTCTCTCCCCTCCCACACTCTGGTGAAAATCAGCATTTTCCTGGGATGAGCAATCCCCACTTTAAAGCATTTCCCCTCTGTTTTGGGGTGCACCGTGCTGCCAAAACCAGCTATTCCTGGAAATGCAGAGGGTGTGACCCTTCAGGAAACAAACTGGCCATTCTAACCACTTTTTCCAAATTTTCTGCTAATTGTGGAGGTGGCCCTGGCTCTGAGTATTTCACCCCACTGGGAATTTTGCTTTTTTGAAGGGTTTTCCCTGAGTTTCCAGCTCAATTCTCCCCTGCCATGAAGCCCCACTCCCACATCTGTGCCAGGATGCTGCAGCCCTGAGCAGCACCCAATGGCCAGGGTTGGATTTTGCTTTTCACAGTAAAAAAATCCCAAAAAATAATTAAAAAAAGGTCTTGGGGGAATTGATTTTTGTTTAATATTAAAAAATAATAATAATAATTTCCCTGAGCTGTGACACCCAACTCCACATGGTACCACGATGGATCCCAGATCCATCCCAGCACCTGAAGCACTTCTACATCCAGCAAAAGAAGGGAAAAGGAAGAATGGGGGAAAAATGGGAGAAATTTCAAAACCAAAAGGTTTTTAGCAATAAAAATAACACTGAAATAACACCTGTTTGAGGAGCAAAACTAATACCCAAAATTCAACCAAAAACCCCCAAAAGCTTTGTCTCTACCCCTGCCTGTGGGGCCAATTTCTGGTAGCAGAAATGGGTATTTTATACCAATAAATAGATGATATTGAGAGATATATTAATAGCTGTAGCTAAAGTATTTCTAATTAATGCTATTATCAATAATATATACTATATAATATATAGCAGGATAATAATTCCTTGCAATATATTAGGTATCAAGCATTATATAGCAATCTAATATATATTCTATAATCAATATATCACTATATATCAAGCACTATAAATAAATATATCAATGTGAACAGATCTGAATATATCAATGTGAATAGATCCTAATCAATTCCTGTAATACAGAATTATGCCATGTTGTTATTTAATTATTTATTAATATTTGTGTATTAAATTCACTTATTACAGGTTATTATATTGCTATGTATCATTCATTTCTAAAGTAATATTTATGGCAATAAGTATCATTTATCAGCATTTAATATATACTACATAATACATAGCAGGATAATAATTCCTTGCAATATATTAGTTAGCAAGCATTATACAGCAATCTAATATATATTGTAGAATCAATATATCACTATATATCAAGCACTATTAATAAATATGTCAATGTGAATAGATCCTAATCAATTCCTGTAATATAGCATTATGCCATTTAGTTATTTAATTTTTTATAAATATTTGTGTATTAAATTCACTTATTACAGGTTATTATATTGCAATGTATCATTCATTTCTATAATAATATTTATGGCAATAAATATCATTTATCAGCATTTAATATATTCTACATAATATATAGCAGGATAATAATTCCTTGCAATCTATTAGATATCAAGCATTATACAGCAATCTAACACATATTCTATAATCAGTGTATCACTATATATCAAGCACTATGAATAAATATATCAATGTGAACAGATCCTAATATATCAATGTGAATAGATCCTAATCAATTCCTGTAATATAGGATTATGCCACATAGTCATTTAATTATTTATAAATATGTGTGTATTAAATTCACTTATTACAGGTTATTATATTGCTATGTATCATTCATTTCTAAAGTAATATTTATAGCAATAAATATTATTTATCAGCATATAATATATACTACATAATATATAGCAAGATAATAATTCCTTGCAACATATTAGATATCAAGCATTATACAGAATCTAATATATATTCTATAATCAGTGTATCACTATATATCAAGCATCATAAACATATCAATGTGAACAGATCCTAATCAATTCCTGTAATACAGGATCATGCCATGTTGTTATTTAATTATTTATAAATATTTGTGTATCATATTCACTTATTACAGGTTATATAGGAATGCTATGACATTGCTGTGTGTTTCCATAACACATAAATGCATATCATATTTATGGCAATAAATATCATTTATCAGTATATAAAAAGCAAAAAAAAAAGGAGGGAATCCAGTTTTTGCAAATCAGCATCAATTTAGACGAAAACAATCTTTTAAAATCCCCCAAACCCCCAAAAGATTTTGGGGAAAACCCACTCAACACCTGAGCAACGCCCACACCCAAACCCCGCTCCAACCCCATCCCACCGGGGACAACTCACCCCAATAAGATAAAAGAACTTGTTTCAATCTTTTTTTTTATTTTTTTTAATCTTTTTCTTTTCCCCTTTTTATTTTATTTTTTTTTTTCTTTGCCCACAGAGCTGGAGCTGGGAATCCATTAGCCTTTAATGAAGTGAAACCCTCATCTTGCCGGAGCCACCTCATTTAGCGCAATTGTTTCGCAGCCATTACGGAAAGACAATTACAAGGAAGCGGCGAGAGTAATTGGAAATGCTGGCAGGAGTTGGGCGAAATGATAATAAATAAAAATATTCCCCCTAATAAGCTTGCCAGGAGGGGGGTGGGCTGGAGAAAATCAACATAATTAGAACTGAACCTCGGCGAGGAAAAACAGACAGCGGGGTGGCGAGCGCTCGGCGTGGAGGAGAGGGGGGGAAAAGTGGAGAAAAGTTGGGTTTTTTTACTCAAAAAGCAGCAGGGGAAAAGGCTTCCCCCACCTGTGCATAACTGTAAGGAGCAAAAAATGGTTGGGATGGAGATGATGTTTTGTGATGCTCCCCCATCACCTGTCCCAAAGCCAAATAAAAGCTTTAAAGTGAGGTGGTGTTGCTCACAGGACGTCATCGAGGAGCATCGTTGGGTAACAGGAATTTCTCCTCATCACAGGTGTGTTTTCAACATGGGAAACACAATTATTCTTGCAAAACCTGTGTTATTTACATTATCTTTAAGCCTAGAAAGCATTAAGGGTGTGGATTTGGGGAAAAAGGATTAAATCACACTCAAAACCCAACACAAGTGTTGATGGGTTCCCTCTTTGCTCCTAAAATCCTCTTTTTCCACCAAATAATCCCTGTCCCCTGCAAAACCATCCACCCTCTGTTCCCATTCTCATCTTTAACAGCTCCTGCAAAACAACTGCAGGAAAAAAAGCCCTTTAAATTAGGGGTTTGCACCCAAAAAAGCCGTTCAGGCAAGGGTTTGCAGAAAAAAAGCTCCTTCAAGCAGGGAATTGTACCCAAAAAAGTCCTTAAAAGAGGGGATTGCACCAAAAAATGTACTTTTAGCAGGGGTTTTCAGCAAAAACAAAAGTCATTAAAGAAATAAAGTTCTTCACACAGTGTTTTGCACTAAAGGTTGTCAAAAAGGGCTTTGTACCCCAAAAACTCCTCCCTCAAAAAAGGGTTTGCACCAAAAGAAGGCCCTTAAAATAGAGAGTTTGAAGCAAAAACAGTCCTTGCATCATAAAATGTCCTTTCAATGGACCAAAAAAGTCTTTCAAGCAGCAGCTTTGCACCAAAAACCACCTTAAACGAGGGTTTACAGCCAAAAAGGGTTTTCAGTCAGGTGTTTGCACCTAAAAAAGGCTTCAGACCAGGTGGTTGCACACAAAAAACTCCCCCAGCTCCTCTCCCCTCTGCTCCCACTCTCTGGAAATGCAATATTTGGTACAAAATCCAGCTCTGAAGGGCTGGAATAAATCCCTACCCCACCACAGCAAGCGTTTTCCCAAATCCAGGTGAAATACTGCAAGAAATTCTATTTTTCCCTATAATTTCTGTTCTGCTCAGTCTCTGCAAATCCTGCTGGGGAAGGTGGGGAAAGCCAACAATGGTGGGAGCAATCCCAAACCCTGGCCAGGATCACCCCAAATATAAAATACCCATTAAAAATAATAAAATAGCCCCCCAAATTCATAAAATATCCCTCCCCAATGACAAAGATATCCCGAAATATAATAAAATACCCCCAAACCAATTTAAACATTTAAATTAAATTTTTTAAAAATACCCCAAAATAAATTATAAAAGAGTGATAAAATAAAAAATGCTCCAAATAAATAACAAAATATCTCACAAAATAATAAAATACCCCCAAATAAATAACCCACAAAATAACGAAATGTTCAAAATAAGTTACAAAATACCCCCAAAATAATGAAAGACCCAAAGCAAATAACAAAATACCCCCAAGATAATAAAATACTCAAAATAAGTAACAAAATACTCCCAAAATAATAAAATACCTGAAGTAAATTATAAAATAACCCTAAGTAAATAACCAAAAAACCTAAATAAATAACAAACCACGTCTCAAAAATAATAATATACTCCCCCAAACAATGAAATTTATTGAATAATTAATAAAATTTCCCCCCAAATGGTCAAATAGTCCAAATCTCTGCCCCAGCCCTCTGGAGGGAAGGCAACTTTCATTTAAAAACCACGCACGTTTTTTTCCTTGCCAGTTCCCAACTCCGTTAAGATCATTATCACAGAATGGGAGCAGAGATAAAACATTTTTATTTTCTTTTCTCTTCCTTCTAGTGGGATTTTTTAGCAGAGCATCCCCCACTCCCAGCTCTCATGGAAGTCAGCTCATGTTGGGAGTTAATGTTTCGTTAATACGTAGGGGTTTTTTGTTAATTTATTTTACTTTATTTTACTTTTCCATATTTCTCCTCTGTCACCAATTATTTTGCTCCCAAAGGGATTATTACAATTCCCCCTGTGACTTTTTTTAGCCTTGGTGCCTTTCATAAGCCACAGGTGATGCTCACACCACAATAATGTGTTATTAAACAATATTAAATTATTTTAAATGATGTAAAATTATTTTAAAACACATTAAATGTTATTGAATGGTAAAAAAAAATTATTAGATCTTATTAAATATTCTGCAAAGTCATACAAATATTTAGGAGCTGTGAAATGCCTCCACCACAGAGCAGGGATGCTCCAGTGGGTACCACGGGGCTGAGTCCTGCTGGGAAGACAGTGGGCAAAGCTTGGGAAAATTGGGGGAAAATTGGGCCCTTTTGGAGCTTTTTGGACCACTGGAGAGAAGGGGAGAAGAGGGAGCTGTGGTGAGAGTGTGTGAGGGAAGAGGGGTGGGAGGAGAGGGAGATGGGGTTGTGCAAGGAAGCGTGCAAGGAGCGAGCACGGAGGGTGGGCAGGAACTCAGAGTGTGCAAGGGAGCAAGGGAGCATCCCTGGGAAGATGAACAGGGTCCTGAAGTGTGCAAGGAGCGTGCAGGGAGTCAGCAGGGAGAGCGCAGGGAGATAGGAACAGGAGCATGGAGTGAGCAGGGAGTGAGCGAGGAGAGAGCGTGGGAGGATGGACGGAGCCTGAGGTGTGCAAGGAGGGTGCAGGAGGAACACACACAGGAGAGTGGATGGGAGCTTGAGATGGGCAGGGAAGTGTGCAAGGTGAGCAAGGAGGTGAGCAGGGAGAGGGCACGGGAGGCAGGCAGGATCTTGAAGTGTGCAGGGGGATACAAGAGGGAGGATGGACAAAACTGGAAATACACGGGGAGTGAGCAGGGAGTGAGAACAGAGTGAGCAGGGAGTGAGCAGAGAGTGAGAACAGAGTGAGCAGGGAGTGAGAACAGAGTGAGCAGGGAGTGAGAACAGAGTGAGCAGGGAGTGAGCAGAGAGTGAGCAGGGAGTGAGCACAGAGTGAGCAGGGAGTGAGAACAGAGTGAGCAGGGAGTGAGAACAGAGTGAACAGAGGGTGAGCACAGAGTGAGCAGAGAGTGAGCACAGGGTGAGCAGAGAGTGAGCAGGGAGTGAGCAGAGACTGAGAACAGAGTGAGCACGGAGTGAGCAGGGAGTGAGCAGAGAGTGAGCAGAGAGTGAGCACGGAGTGAGCAGGGAGTGAGCAGAGAGTGAGCAGAGAGTGAGCACGGAGTGAGCAGGGAGTGAGCAGAGAATGAGAAGGGAGTGAGCAGGGAGTGAGAACAGAGTGAGCACAGAGTGAGCAGGGAGTGAGCACAGAGTGAGCAGGGAGTGAGCAGAGAGTGAGCA
>JAVTVJ010001655.1:0-14022 GCA_034509425.1 Eopsaltria australis
AGGGACGGGGTGGTAACTGGGATGAACTGGGAGGGACGGGGGGGGTAACTGGGATGAACTGGGAGGGACGGGGTGGTAACTGGGATGAACTGGGAGGGACGGGGGGGGTAACTGGGATGAACTGGGAGGGACTGGGAGGGACTGGAGGGTGACTGGGGGGTAACTGGGATGAACTGGGAGGGACGGGGGGGTGACTGGGGGGTAACTGGGAGGGACTGGGGGGTAACTGGGATGAACTGGGATGAACTGGGAGGCACTGGGGCCGCACTCACCTTCCCAGAGCGGCCACGGGGAACTGGAAATGGGGGGGAAGGAACTGGGAGGGGGCGGGGCCAAGGAAAGGGGCGGGGCCAAGGAAAGGGGCGGGGCCAGAGCGGAGCCGCGGACTGGGAGGGACTGGGACAAACTGGGAGGGACTGGGAGGGACTGGGACAGACTGGGAGGGACTGGGAGTGATACTGGGACAGACTGGGACAGACTGGGACGGACTGGGAGGGACTGGGAGGGACTGGGACAGACTGGGACAGACTGGGACAGACTGGGAGGGACTGGGACAGACTGGGAGTGATACTGGGACAGACTGGGAGTGATACTGGGATAGACTGGGAGTGATACTGGGATAGACTGGGAGGGACTGGGATAGACTGGGAGTGATACTGGGATAGACTGGGAGTGATACTGGGAGGGACTGGGATAGACTGGGACAGACTGGGACAGACTGGGAGTGATACTGGGACAGACTGGGAGTGATACTGGGACAGACTGGGAGTGATACTGGGACAGACTGGGACAGACTGGGACAGACTGGGAGGGACTGGGAGTGATACTGGGACAGACTGGGATAGACTGGGACAGACTGGGAGTGATACTGGGACAGACTGGGACAGACTGGGAGGGACTGGGAGGGACTGGGACAGACTGGGACAGACTGGGACAGACTGGGATAGACTGGGAGTTATACTGGGACAGACTGGGGGATACTGGGAGTGATACTGGGACATACTGGGCGTGATGCTGGGCGGTACTGGGACATACTGGAGGTACTGGGAGCACTGGAGGGCATACTGGGAGAACTGGGCTGGACTGGGGGGGGACACTGGGAGGACTGGGACGTACTGGGAGGGACAGTGGGATGAACTGGGAGATACTGGGAGGCACTGGGAGCGCTGGGGAAGGACAGGAGGGGACTGGGATGAACTGGGATGGACTGGGAGGGACTGGGCTGTACTGGGAGGGCCTGGAGGGGCACTGGGGTTGAACTGGGATGAACTGGGAGGGACTGGAGGGGCACTGGGGTTGAACTGGGATGAACTGGGCTGTACTGGGAGCTACTGGACGTGTCGAATGGGCTGTTCCCGCCTCCGCCGCCTCCCATTGGCCGAAGCTCCCGCCTGTCACCGCCCTCAGCCAATCAGCGCCCGGGAACAGAGTCCGGGGGCGGGGACTAGAGTTGGCGCCTTTTTAATCCCATTTAGCCTACAACTCCCGTCATGCCGCGCGGCCCCACTGCGGCCTAATAGAGCCGAGACTACAAATCCCGGCATGCCCCGCGCCCCACAGAGCCCCGTTATCCGCCTCCCTGTGCCCCATTAGCGTCCCCCGGGTCCCCCGAGTGCCCCCTCAGAGCCCACTCGGGACCCCAAACGCCTCCGCTGCCCCACGAGTGCCCCAAATCACAGGGAAACCCGCTAATACCACTTCCGGGACTACAGCTCCCGTCATGCACCGCGCTACGCATAGCGAGCCACCAAAGCTGGGACTCCAACTCCCGTCATCCCCCGCGGCCCCAGAGCGCCGTCATAAAAGTTCCGGCCCTGCACCTCCCGTCAAGTTCCGCGCCCCACGCAGACCCGTTACAGCTCCCCGGGAGCCCCCCCAAGGGCGTTCCGACCCCTCAGAACCCCCCGGGTGCCCCCCAAGGGCCCACAATCGCCGCCTTAGCCCCACAAGCGCCCTCACGGACCCCCATGCGCAGCGTTTACAGCGACTTCCGGGACTACACCTCCCATCATGCCCCGCGGCGCCCATAGCGCTCAATCACAGCCGCAACTTCATCTCCCGTGGTGCCCCGCGGGGCCGTTAGAGCGGCGCCTACAACTCCCGTGATGCTGCGCGGCCCCATTGAGTCTTATTACACCCGCGCCTACAACTCCCGTGATGCTGCGCGGCTGCATTGAGTCTTATGATACCCGGGCCTACAACTCCCATCATCCCCCGCGCTCCAGGTTCCCAAGCGCCCGCCCCGACCCCAAAACTCCCCAAAAATCCCCAAATTCCCCAAAATTCCCCTCCTTGACCCCCAAACTTTCCCTCAGGATCTCCGAGTGCCCCCTCGAGACCCCCAATCCCCCCCTAAATCCCCTCCCCAGACCCCAAAACCCGGCGTTAGTGCCAGATTTTAATTGATTTCACAGCCGGGTTCAATATTTTAATTGCTACAAATTCATCAAGCTCATTAAAAAAAGAATGGTGATTAAACCTTTCGCCTCCCCTTAAAATTAATTAAAAAGATTAATTAATTAAACAGCCCCGTGTTTATGAGCACAATTAAATTCCACTGCGGCCTCGTCGCTGTTTGATTGATTCGATCGTTAGCGCTGTTTCTGCAGAGCCGATGTTGATCATTAATTAACGTAATTTTAATTAATGTCCTTCCTCCTGGGGCCGGGGTCGCTCCCAGGGGCTTGGGGTCTCTCCGGGGGGAGGATTTTGGGGTTATTGGGGTGGTTTTTGGGGGTTCTTGATGGAGGATTTTGGGTTCCCGAGGAGATTTTTGGGGTCCTCAAGGTTTTTGGGGCTCCTCCAGTGGTTTTTGGGGTTCCTCATGAGATTTTTGGGGTTCTCGATGAAGTTTTTGGGGTTCCCGAGGTGGTTTTGGGGTTCCTGGAATGGTTTTTGGGCTCTCTCATGGAGGTTTTTGGGGTTCCTGCGATGTTTTTGGGGGTTCTCAATGAAGTTTTTGAGGTTCCTGAGGAGATTTTTGGGGCTCCTCCAGTGGTTTTTGGGGTTCCTGATGAAGTTTCTGGGGTTCCCGAGGTTTTTGGGGTTCCTGGAATGGTTTTTGGGGTTCCTGATGAGATTTTTGGGGTTCCCAATGAGGATTTTGGGGTTCCCGATGAGGTTTTTGGGGTTCCTGGGGTGGTTTATTGGGGTTCTTGATGAGATTTTCGGGGTTCTCAATGAAGTTTTTGGGGCTCTCAAGGAGGTTTCTGGGCTCTCTCATGGAGGTTTTGGGGTTCTTGGCGTGGTTTTTGGGGTTCCTGGAGTGGTTTTTGGGCTCCCTCAGGGAGGTTTTTGGGGTTCCCGATGGGATTTTTGGGGTTCTTGGCGTGGTTTTTGGGCTCTCTCATGAAGGTTTTTGGGGTTCCCGATGAGGTTTTTGGGGTTCCTGAGGAGGTTTTTGGGGTTCCCGTGGTGGTTTTGGGGTTCTCAATGAAGTTTTTGGGGTTCCCAAGGAGGATTTTGGGGTTTCCAAGGAGGATTTTGGGCTCTCTCATGAAGGTTTTAGGGGTTCCCGATGAGGTTTTTGAGCTCTTCCATGGAGGTTTTTTGGGTTCCTGATGAGATTTTCAGGGTTCTCAGTGAAGTTTTTGGGGTTCCTGCGGTGGTTTTTTAGGTTCCCAAGGAGGTTTTTGGGGTTCCTGGAGTGGTTCTTGGGGTTCTCGATGAAATTTTCGGGGTTCTCGATGAAGTTTTTGGGCTCTCTCATGGAGGTTTTGGGGTTCCCGAGGAGGTTTTTGGGGTTCCCGAGGAGGTTTTTAGGCTCTCTCATGGAGGTTTCTGGGCTCTCTCATGGAGGTTTTTGGGGTTCTTGGCGTGGTTTTTGGGGTTCCCGAGGATGTTTCTGGGGTTCCCGAGGATGTTTTCGGGGTTCCCGAGGAGGTTTTTTGGGTTCCCGAGGAGGTTTTTAGGCTCTCTCATGGAGGTTTCTGGGCTCTCTCATGGAGGTTTCTGGGGTTCTTGGCGTGGTTTTTGGGGCTCCCGATGATGTTTCTGGGGTTCCCGAGGATGTTTTCGGGGTTCCCGAGGAGGTTTTTAGGCTCTCTCATGGAGATTTTTGGGGTTCTTGGCGTGGTTTTTGGGGTTCCCGAGGATGCTTCTGGGGTTCCCGATGAGGTTTTTGGGGTTCCCGAGAATGTTTTTGGGGTTCCCGAGGAGGTTTTTGGGGTTCCCGAGGAGGTTTTTGGGGTTCCCGAGGATGTTTTTGGGGTTCCCGATGAGGCTTTTGGGGTTCCCGAGGATGTTTCTGGGGTTCCCGAGGAGGTTTTTGGGGTTCCCGAGGAGGTTTTGGAGCCCCCTCAGAGCACGGCCCGCCCGTGCTGAGTCAGCAAAATGCGGAAGCGCCGCTTCAGGGCCAGGCGGTGCCGGGAGAATTTATCATCGGGGGAGAAGCGGGCGGGATGTGCCGAGCGTGTGGGGACCCCGTCCGGGGACACCTTCTGAGGGTGGGAAACAGCGTCAGGGAGACACCGAGAGAACCGCAAAATTATCCCCTTAAAAATTCCCCTCAGATTCACCCCCCCCCCCCCCCCCCACGTAACCCCAAACTCCACCCCGCAACACCCAAACCCCGCGGATCTCCCAAAACGCCCCCTAAATCCCCTCAGAGCCTCCCCAAATCCCCCCAAAATCCCCCCAAAAACGCTCCCTTACCCTCAGGGTGTAAACGCGCTCCCTCCGCTCGTTCTCGTAGCACTGCAGGAACATGGCGGCGGCGCGGGAATGCGGGGCCGGAAGTCGCCTCAGAGCAGCGAGGGGAAAGGGGCGGGGTTTGTACCGGAAGTGAGCGCGGGGGGTGATGGGAAGTGTAGTCCCGGAAGCGTGAGGGGACTACAGGCGGCAATGGGATCTGCGGGGAAGTTTGGGGTAAAAAAATAAAGGGAGATTTGGGGTGAAAAATGGGGAGTTTGGACAAGAAAAGGGAGTGCGGGTGAAAAAAGGGGGAATTGGGGTACAAGAAAAGGGACTTGGGTTCAAAAAGAGAGAGTTTTGGGCCAAAAAAGGGGGAATTTAGGTTCAGAAAAGGAGGAGTTGTGGCCAAAAAAAGGGAATTTGGGGCCAAAAAAAGGAGAATTTGGGGATAAAAAAAGGGAGAATTTTGGGCCAAAAAGCGGAGAATTTTGGGTCAAAAAAGGGGAGAATTTGGGGCCAAAAAAGGAGAATTTAGGGCCAAAAAAGGGGAAATTTGGGCCCCAAAAAAGGAGAAATTTGGGGTAAAAAAAAAAGGAGAATTTGGTCTCAAAAAAGGGGGAAATTTGGGGTCCAAAAAAGGGCAAATTTGGGTCCAGAAAAGGAGAATTTGGGGTTCAAAAAGGAGGAATTTGGGACTAAAAAAGGAGAATTTAGGTTCAGAAAGGAGGAATTTGGGCCCAAAAAAGGGAAAATTTAGGGTCAAAAAAAGGGAGAATTTGGGACTAAAAAAAGGAGGAATTTGGGCCAAGAAAAGGAGAATTTGGGGTGAAGAAAGGGAGAATTTGGGGCCTAAAAAAGGGAGACTTTGGGATCAAAAAGAGGAGAATTTGGGGTTAAAAAGGAGAATTTGGGATCAAGCAAAGGGAGAATTTGGGGCCAAAAAAGGGGAGAATTTGGGACTAAAAAAAGGAGAATTTAGGACCAAAAAAGGAGGGATTTAGGTTCAGAAAGGAGGAATTTGGGCCCCCAAAAAGCGAAATTTGGGGTCAAAAAAAGGGGAGAATTTGGGGCCAAAAAATGAGAGAATTTGGGGTCAAAAAGAGAACTTGGGGGCAAAAAAGGGAAAATTTGGGGGTGAAAAAAGGGAATTTGGGTGAAAAAAATGGAGAATTTGAGGTCAAAAAAAGGAGAATTTTGGGCCAAGAAAGGGAGAATTTGGGCCCAAAAAAAAGGAGAATTTGGGCCCAAAAAAAGGGAAAATTTGGGCTTAAAAATGAAGAATTTGGGGTCAAGAAAGGGAGAATTTGGGATTAAAAAAAGGAGGAATTTAGGTTCAGAAAGGAGGAATTTGGGGCCAAAAAAGGGGAAATTTGGGGTCAAAAAAAAGAGAATTGGGGACCAAAAAAAGGAGAATTTGGGGTCAAAAAGGGGAGAATTTTGCGCCCAAGAAAAAGGAGAATTTGGGGTCAAAAAGGAGAATTTGAGTTCAAAAAAAGGGGAGAATTTGGAATCAAAAAAGGGAGAATTTGGGGTCAAAAATGGAATTTGGACCCAAAAATGAGATTTTAGGTCCAGGAAGGGAGAAATTGGGCCAAAAAAATGGAATTTGGGATGAAAAAAGGGGAGTTTGAGCTCCAAAAAACGGGAGTTTGGGTCCAAAAAAAGGGAGAATTTGGGCCTAAAAAATGAGAATTTGGGGCCAAAGAAAGGGAAAATTTGGGGTCAAAAAGGGGAGAATTTGGGATCCAAAAAAAGGAGAATTTGGAGCTAAAAAAGGAGGAATTTGGGGTCAAAAAAAGGGAGAATTTTGGACTAAAAAAAGGAGAATTTGGGGCAAAAAAAGAGGGAGAATTTAGGGTTAAAAAAAAGGCAAATTTGGGCCCGAAAAGGGGAGTTTTGGGTCCAAAAAGGGGGAATTTGGGCTGAAAAAAAGGAATTTAGGCTCCAAAAAGGGAATTTGGGCACCCAGATGGGAAGTTTGGCCCAAAAAGAGCAGATTTGGGTAAAAAAGGGGGAAATTGGGTGAAAAAAGGGGGAATTTAGGGCCAGAAAGGTGAATTTGAGTGAAAAAAAAAAAAGGAATTTGGGTGCTCAGATGGGAAATTTGGGGTCAAAAAGGGGGAATTTGGGGTCAAAAAAGGGGGAATTTGGGGTAAGAAAAAGGAGAATTTGGGGTCAGAAAAAGGGAGAATTTGGGGTCAAAAAAGGGGAAATTTGGGGTTGAAAGAAAGGGAGAATTTGGGACTAAAAAAAGGAGGAATTTGGGCCAAGAAAGGGAGAATTTGGGGTTTAAAAAAAAGGAGAATTTGGGGTTAAAAAGGAGAATTTGGGCCCAAAAAAAGGCAAAATTTTGGGTTAAAAAATGGAGAATTTGGGGTCAAGAAAGGGAGAATTTGGGATCAAAAAAAGGGAGAATTTGGGGCCAAAAAATGGAAATTTGGGATGAAAAGGGGAGTTTTGGGTCCAAAAAGGGAGAATTTGGGTCAAAAACCGGAGAAATTGGGTGCCCAGGTTGGAAGTTTGGACCTAAAAAGGAGAATTTGGGTGCAAAAAGGGAGATTTTGGGCTTAAAAAGTGGAAATTTAGGTCCAGAAAGGAGAATTTGAGCCCAAAAAAAAGGGGGAATTTGGATCAAAAAATGGAGAATTTTGGGCCCCAAAAAAAGGAGAATTTGGAGTAAAAGAAAGGAGAATTTGGGGGCAAAAAGGGAAAATTTGGGCCCCAAAAAAGGAGAAATTTGGGGTAAAAAAAAAGGAGAATTTGGGATCAAAAAAGGAGAATTTGGGGCTAAAAAAGGGGAAATTTGGGGTCAAAAAAAGGGCAAATTTGGGTCCAGAAAAGGAGAATTTGGGGTCAAAAAAGGGAGAATTTGGGGTCAAAAAAGGGAGAATTTGGGGTCAAAAAAGGGAATTTGGACCCAAAAAATGAGATTTTAGGTCCAGGAAGGGAGAAATTGGGCCAAAAAAATGGAATTTGGGATGAAAAAAGGGGAGTTTGAGCTCCAAAAAACGGGAGTTTGGGTCCAAAAAAAGGGAGAATTTGGGCCTAAAAAAGGAGAATTTGGGGCCAAAGAAAGGGAAAATTTGGGGTCAAAAAGGGGAGAATTTGGGACCCAAAAAAGGGAAAATTTGGGTCAAAAAAGGGAGAATTTGGGATCCAAAAAAAGGAGAATTTGGAGCTAAAAAAGGAGAATTTGGGGTCAAAAAAAGAGGGAGAATTTAGGGTTAAAAAAAAGGCAAATTTGGACCCAAAAAGGGGAGTTTTGGGTCCAAAAAGGGGGAATTTGGGCTGAGAAAAAGGAATTTAGGCTCCAAAAAGGGAATTTGGGCACCCAGATGGGAAGTTTGGCCCAAAAAGAGCAGATTTGGATAAAAAAGGGGGAAATTGGGTGAAAAAAGGGGGAATTTAGGTCCAGAAAGGTGAATTTGAGTGAAAAAAAAAAAAGGAATTTGGGTGCTCAGATGGGAAATTTGGGGCCAAAAAGGGGAATTTAGGGATTGGAAGGGAGAATTTGGGGTCAGAAAAAGGGAGAATTTGGGGTCAGAAAAAGGGAGAATTTGGGGTCAAAAAAGGGGGAATTTGGGGTCAGAAAAAGGGAGAATTTGGGGTCAAAAAAGGGAGAATTTGGGGTCAAAAAGGAGAATTTAGGACCAAAAAAAGGAGGAATTTGGGTTCAGAAAGGAGGAAATTGGGCCAAAAAAAGGGAGATTTTGGGGCCAAAAAATGAGAGAATTTGGGGGCAAAAAAGGGAAAATTTGGGGTTGAAAAAGGGGAATTTGGGTGAAAAAAATGGAGAATTTGAGGTCAAAAAAAGGAGAATTTTGGGCCAACAAAGGGAGAATTTGGGATCAAACAAAGGGAGAATTTGGGCCCAAAAAGGGGGAAATTGGGCCAAAAAAAGGGAGATTTTGGGGCCAAAAAAGGGGAATTTGGGGGCAAAACAAGGGAAAATTTGGGGTTGAAAAAAGGGAGAATTTGGGCACAAAAAAGGGAGAATTTGAGACCAAAAAAAGGAGAATTTTGGACCAAAAAAGGAGGAATTTAGGTTCAGAAAGGTGGAATTTTGGACCAAATAAAAGGGAAATTTGGGGTCAAAAAAGGGGAGAATTTGGGGCCCAAAAAAAGGGAGAATTTGGGGTTAAAAAAGGGAGAATTTGGGGCCAAAATGAAGGAGAATTTGGGGTCAAAAAAATGAGAATTTGGGGTCAAGAAAAGGGGAGAATTTTGGGCCAAAAAGGGGGAATTTGGGGCTCAAAAAAAGGGAAAATTTGGGGTCAAAGAAATGGGAATTTTGGGCCAAAAAGGGGAGAATTTGGGGTCAGAAAAAGGGGAGAATTTGGGCCCAAATAAAGGAGGATTTGTGCCCAAAAAAAGGGAAAATTTGGGGTCAAAAAAAGGAGAATTTGGGGTCAAAAAGGGGAGAATTTGGGCTCAAAAAAGGAGAATTTGGGTGCCAGAAAAAAGGGGAGAATTCGGGGCCAAAAAAAGGGAAAATTTGGGGTAAAAAAAAAAAATTGGGGTCAAAAAAGGAGGAATTTAGGTTCGGAAAGGGGAAATTTGGGCCCAAAAAAAAGGGGAATTTGGGCCCAAAAAAAGGAGAATTTGGGGTCAAAAAAATTGAGAATTTCGGAGAAAAAAATTGAGAATTTCGGAGAAAAAAAATGAGAATTTGGGGTCAAAAATAGGGAAAATTTGGTGTCAAAAAGGAGAATTTGAGACCAAAAAGAAGGGGAATTTGAGGTCAAAAAAAGGAGAATTTGGGCCCAAAAAAGGGAGAATTTGGGGTCAAGAAAGAGAGAATTTGGGATCAAACAGAGGGAGAATTCGGGGCCAAAATGAAGGAGAATTTGTGGCCAAAAAAGGGAGAATTTGGGATAAAGAAACGGAGAATTTTGGCCTAAAAATAGGGAGAATTTGTGGCCAAAAAGGGGAGAATTTTGGGCTAAAAAAAGGAGAATTTGGGATCAAAAAAAGAAAGAATTTGGGGTCAAAAAAGGAGGAATTTAGGTTCGGAAAGGGGAAATTTGGGCCCCAAAAAAGGAGAATTTAGGCCCAAAAAAAGGGAAAATTTGGGGTTAAAAAGGGGAAATTTGGGGTCAAAAACCGGAGAATTTTGGGCATGGAGGTTTTCCTGGAACTCAGGGAGGAAAGAGGGATGCATCACCTTCGGAGTGAAGGTCAGGAAACTCGGGAAGCGTTGAAGGATGTTGTGAGGTCACGCAGAAAAGAAAATCAGAGAGGTGAGAGCTGAAATGGAGCTAAACCTGGGAACTTCTGTGGGCAATGATGGAAAATGTTTTTATAAACAAATTAACAGCAAAAGGTGGGGGAAGGAAAAGCTCTATACTTTATTGGATGAAGTGGAAAAATAGTAATTAAAGATTAGGAATGGAGTGAGGTCTTTAACCCCTTCTTTGCCTCAGTTTTCAACAATGAGAAAGGTTTTCCTCAGGACAAGAGTTCTCCTGAGCTGGGAGATGGGGACAGGGAGCAGAACAGATCCCCTGTAATCCAGGAGGAAGCAGCTGGGCACCTGCTGAGCCATTCAGATGCTCACAGGTGTCTCTGGGACCAGATGGGGTCCATCCTAGGGGCATGAGGGAGCTGCTGGATGAGCTCCCCAAGCTGCTCTCCATCATTTCTCATCAGTCCTGGCTCAGCAGGGAGGTCCCAGAGCCCTGGAGGTGCCAATGTGACCCCATCCCCAAGAAGGGCTGGAAGGAGGATCTGGGGAGCTCCAGGCCTGTCAGCCTGAGCTCGGTGCCTGGCAAGGCTGTGGAACAGATCACCCTGAGTGCCATCACACGGCACCTACAGGATGGCCGAGGGCTCAGACCAAGCCAGCGTGGATTTCAATATCTTCATTCATGGTCTGGGTGAGGGGATTGAGTCCAGCATCAGCAAATTTGCAGGTGACACCAAGCTGGGTGTGAGTGTCGATCTGCTGGAGGGTAGGAGGGCTCTGCAGAGGGACCTGGACAGGCTGGATCCAGGGCCCAAATCCAACAAGGTGAGGTTTAACAAGACCAAGCGCCAGGTCTTGCACTTTGGCCACAACAACCCCTGCAGTGCTACAGGCTGGGGACAGAGTGGCTGGACAGCGGCCAGGCAGAAAGGGACCTGGGGGCACTGATGGACAGCAGGCTGGACATGAGCCAGCAGTGTGCCCACGTGGCCAAGAAGGCCAATGGCAGCTGGCCTGGATCAGGAATGGTGTGGCCAGCAGGAGCAGGGCAGGGATTCTTCCCCTGAACTCAGCACTGGTGAGGCCACACCTCGAGTGCTGTGTCCAGTTCTGGGCCCCCAATTTAGGAAGGACATGGAGGGGCTGGAGCGTGTCCAGAGAAGGGCAAGAAGGCTGGTGAGGGGTGTGGAACACAAGTGCTGTGAGGAGTGTCTGAGGGAGCTGGGGTTGTTTATCCTGGAGAAGAGGAGGCTCAGGGGAGACCTCATCACTCCCTACAACTCCCTGACAGGAGGGTGAAGCCGGGGGGGTTCAGGCTCTTCTCCCTGGGAACAGTGACAGGACAAGAGGATACAGCCTTAAGCTGGGCCAGGAGTGGTTTAGACTGGAGATTAGGAGATATTCTTCACAGAAGGGGTGATTGGGCATTGGAATGAGCTGCCCAGGGAGGTGGTGGAGTCACAATTCCTGGAGGTGTTTAAGGCAAGACTGGATGTGGCACTCGGGGCCATGGTCTGGGTGCCAAGGTGGTGTTGGGTCACAGGTTGGACTTGATGATCAAAAAGATCTTTTCTAACCTGGTTGATTCTGTGATTCTGTGATGATTGTGACACTGCAGGGCCCCCAGGGGAAGCAAGGGGCCATGGTGACACTGCATGGCACCATAGAGCCAAGGGGCCATTGTGACACCCTGGGTCCTTGTTAAACCAAGGGGCCATTGTGACACTCTGGGTCCTTGTTAAACCAAGGGGCCATTGTGACACTGTGGAACCAAGGAGACCCTTGTGAGATTCCAGGACCCAATGGAACCAAGGGAACATGGTTACACTGCAGGGACTCATGGAACTAAGGCAACAGTTGTGACACTGTGGTGCCCCATGGAACCAAAAGGCCACTGTGATACTGTGGGGCCTCATGTAACTTACAGGCCACTGTGAAACAGCAGGGCCTTGTGTAACCAGGGGTCCATTGTGACTCTGCGCAACCAAGGAGATCATTGTGGTGCTCTGGGGCCTCATGGAACCAAGAACAGCATTGTGACACTACAGGACCTCATGTGGCAATGGGGACATTGTGACACTGCAGGGCTCCAAGGAAGGAAGGGACCAGTGTTACTCTTTGGGGCCTCGTGGAACCACGGAGACCATTGTGACACTGCAGGACCTTGTATAACCAAGGGGACATGGTTGCACTGTGGGGACATTTAGAATGGAGGTAAGAATTTTGACATCGTGGTGCCCCATGGGACCAAGTGGCCACTGTGACACTGTGGAACCAAGGAGAGCATTGCTGCACTGCGAGACATCATGGGACCATGGATCCATTGTGACACTGCAGAGCCTTGAGAAACCAAGGGACATTGTGACACCATGAAGCCTCATGGAATCATGGAGACCACTGTGACACTCTAGAGCCTCATGGAATCGTCGTGACACCAAGGTGGGTGTGAGTGTGGATCTGCTGGAAGGTGGGGGGCTCTGCAGAGGGACCTGAACAGGCTGGATTCAGGGGCCAAATGCAACACAGCGGGTGTAGAGTTTGCGGGTTGGTTTCAGACGGCTGGGACAGACGAGAGATCTCTGAAGTCAGGTTGTGGAGCATGAGGTTTATTGTAAAAGAACGTTAATGTAAGAGACCTGATGAGAGCTGCCAGATGCAGCCCAGAGCAGGTCAGAGAGGCAAGAGAGAAGAGGAGAGCTAAGAGCGAGGATCTAAGAGAGTTGAGAGCAAAGGTCTAAGAGAGCAGTTAAGAGAGAGGATTTAAGGAAGTTAAAAGAAGAGAGTTGAGTGAAGATCTAAGAGAGCGAGCTTGTTGCTTACAATACAATAAACCATCTTCTGTGTTGAATATTCTAATTTTCATTAACCAATCTAGAACAAACTACAAATCTTATAACATTTGCATAAAGCCTATGAGAACTATTGCATTACCATACAGTGTTATACTTTAAACCCTAAAAGCTGCTTTTTGGACCCTCTGCCAGGTTGGTAGGGTCTGCTCTGACCCTTGGACTTGTCTGCAAGCAAAGGGGATTGTTTAATCAAAGGGGGGGTTACCTGCAGTGGCCATGCCATTGTTTTCCAGTTGTTCAGTAAGTGGAGTTTGGTATCTCAAAGCTTGTCTTCATTTCAATCTCGCTTACAGTTTCAATATTCTCAGCATCTTTTGCTAGGTAATCATATTTATAAGGCTTTCCTATCTCATCTTCCCCAACAAAGAGTGTCTGCAGTGTCACAAGGTCCCCTTTGTTCCATGAGGTCCTGCAGTGTCACAAGGCTCTGTTGGTTTTATGAGGTCCCTCAGTGTCACAATTGTCCCTGGGTTCCATGTGCCCCCACAGTGTCACAGTGGCCTCTGGGCACCGTGAGGCCCCACACTGTCACAGGGTCACCTTGGTCTCATGTGTCATTCACACACTGGGAACAGCACTGATGAGTTCTGATCATCTCATTCCCCTTTCTCCAGGCAAGGTCAAGGCTGTTCTTGTCTGTTCTCCCCTGGCAGGAGAGCTGTGAGGAAGAACATTTCTGTCTCTCCCAGCTGCTAAAAAGCCTGTGTAAGAGGTTCACAGAGTGGAAACAAGCAGTGTATGAGTCCCTGAGTACATTTCTATTTCCTAAATGTGCTCTGTGCTTGGCCAAGGTAACGGTGCCATCTGCTAGAGGGCAATGGCACTCGTGCCTGCAGAACCCCTTGCGACTGCACAGGAGAGATGCTCCCCAGACAGGGCTGCTTTCCTGGAGTGGAGTGACAGACACAGCAAGAAAGGCAGAGGACAGAGAGATGTCAGGGAGAGACATTTGCAATGGCCCTGTCCCAGGCAGCTGAGACGAAAATCACTGTGACACTGGGGACTGTTCCTGGAGTCACAGCCAGAAATGTCAGGGCTCTGTCAGGTGCCCAGCCCTGAGCTGGGCTCATGCCCTGCTCACAGCCCCAGGGCTGTTCAGGGACACGAGTCCGTCCCTGGCACACTCACAGACAGTTCATGGCAGCACGGGCAGGGGCTCCCTGGGCTCTGCTGCCACTGCCAGAGCCTGGCAGGGACCTCAGCCCTGCGGCTGTCACCCTGCCCTGCCCTGCCTGAGGTGCCCCACGGCCGCAGGGATGGACACGGGGAGCTCTGTGCTCAGGAGCTCATCCCAGCCCTGCACTCAGGGGTTCCCAGGGGACGTTACTCTCTGGAAAGTGCAGGAACAGCTGA